>JAFLJL010002713.1:2500-20000 GCA_018398815.1 Conus ventricosus
GTTGTTTGGACATAAGCTCTAACTCAAATATTCTGGGCGCCACGCAGACCGGCCCATGTTCGGATCCAGCCAATTAAGCATAGGGGAGAGGCTCCACAGAGACGGTCTGTCCGGCTAGACGGACTAAGCAGCTTTGACCGACGCCTCGATGTCTAGCGAGACGAGTCGTAGCGCCTGGCTCAGGCTCATCTAGCCAATTTATGGAACCAGCGCCATTGTTAGTCGGACGTCGCAGGTTAAAGCAGGAAAGGGAGAGGGAGAAGGTAGTGTGTGGTGGGGGTGAAATTAGCTAATCAATTAAATGACCAATTGACCACCACAGAGAGTAAGGCGTGTAGGCGTGAACTGTCATGATTTGAATATCCCATGGAATTAGAGGGAGATAACTTCGGGTTATCAGGGGTAAAAATACTGACCAATGGTACTCGCCCTTTTTGGACAGATCGGACGGAATAAGAAGGATGTGAGAGTGAGAGAAAGGGAGAATGAGGGAGAAAGAAGAGAGAGACAGAGAGAGAGAGGTCTGAGTGTAATCTCTGAGGAGAGAAAAAGCAGAGAGATGAGGGGGAGGAGAGAAGAGAACCAAGTTGAGAGATTAGCATGAGATAGTCTGCAGAGGAAGGACTGAGGAGAGATGTGGAGAGCGAGAGAGTTGCTAAACTAATGAAGAGGAAAAGAAAGAAAAGAAAAAAGAAAAGAAAAGCAACCATGTCCATTTGATAGGGCAGACTGGAAGAGAGAGAGAGTGCATGCGTTAATGCAGGAGAAAGAAAGGAGAACAGATCGATGTGATAGTCACTGTTCTATCTTCACTGGGGTTCGACCTCATACTTGGCCAGCGCCACTTTCATCGACAGACCACGCAGTGCCAGCAGACCAACACCCCCCCAGTGCCAGAGTTGTTGCGTGTTGTGACAATGACAGTTGAAAGAAAAAAAAAAAGGGGAAAGAAAAAGGGGACAGTGATTCGTGAATAGTTAAGATCACCTGGCCAGTAGTAATGTAGAAATCTATTTATACACCGTTAGTTAATGATGTTTTAGATAAATGATTTTGTGAAGCTTCAGGAAAGGAGAGAAGTTTTATTTTGTATTGATTCCCATATGCATTGTGTTTCTTTCTATGATCAGTGTTAGTAAAGTTATAGACTTTACTAGTGTTTTGGATGTGTCGAATGCATGATATATGAATGAGATTGTAAAGGAAGCTGGTGAGTGTGTTTGGCTGTGGCGCTAGTCCTTCCTCATCGACATCACCAGAGGTTGGCAACAATTATTGGCGAACCTGCCAGGATATTATGGCCCATTTATTATAATTGTTCACTTTCAAGAGGAAGCTGGGGTGGGATTCATCCACCAGTATTGTAATCCTTCAAGACACTCCCAAGGGGTTGTCTTACTGTATGTTCCAAGATAGTTAAATACTAGGCTTGGCATTGCTTCCAAGATTGTTATTATAGGTTGGCATTGCAGCCCAGTGTACTTATTCGCCACAGATTGCCTATAATTCGCGCTCTAGTTGAGGGTTCAGGCGTGGGCGTCTTATAAAAACTAATTACGTTGTCCCAAGCTAATATTATCATTCTAGGTATTGTGTATTACGTCCACTCGTGTCGGTAACTACCAGTTTGGTGTCGTTAGAGAAAAAAAAAAAATCTTGTTCAAAAAAAAAAAGAGTTTATAATGGTGGAAGAACCTAAACGACCCACACCCCATATCTGAACAACTTGTGAGCGTCGCTCGTGAGTAGCTATTCGGGAGACTCGAGTTGGTGGCTTCTCGCCGGCCCCCCCTATACCTCTCTTCTTCCCTCTCCACCTTCTTTTCCCGCCCTTTTCTTTTTCCCCCTCCCCCCCCCCGCCGCTTTTCCTCTTGTTCCCATGTTGAAAACCAGCAAAAAGATGGAAGGGCCCCCCTCCATCCACCCATCCCCCCCCCCCGCCCCCTGATCCTCCAGCGCGGTGGACCCCCACCGCGTTAAGACGCCGTGTGTGTTGCCGTAGAGTTTGCATTAGCAGAGCAGGAAAGGACTAAGCTAGCGCAAGCAGGAAACAGAGAGAAAATAAGGCAAGCGCAGGAAACAGACTGGAATGAAGTGAGCAGAGAAACAGACAAAAAGAATTGAGGAAGGCAGGAACCAGATAAGAATGAAGCAGGAAACAAAAGGATATTAAAGCTATGCGAACGCAGGAAACAGAAAGACTGAAGGTTCAATTAGAGTTAGGAGAAGTGAGAATACAAAAGGGAGACCCCGAGGATGGGAGTTCAGTTTCCAGCGACTCTGTGCGCAAGTACGCCCCCCCGACCAAGTTGCCAAAATTCTCGGAAGGAAAACCGATTCGATGTTGCATACATCAGTCGCCCATTGAAAACGCTTTGCGACCAGTCAGGTGTGGCTTCAGAAGGTGTGCAGTTCATTTTGTCAGCGTACTGGACGGGTTAGGCATTACAGATTTTTTTACTGCGTTTACCAGCAGAACAACAGTTGATTTCGGCGCTGTGAAAGGAATCGTTGATGAAAGGATTTGACCTCACAGAGGAGGGTTCAGGAAGACAATTTTCGTTCAGCCTAAATTACAAACAGGTGAGATGAGACGTAACTCAGTTTGTGCACGTTAGATCATCTATTTTGCGAAGTGGTTAGGAGTTGAGTGGTACGAAAAAGGAGTTGCTTGCATTGAAAGAGCTGTTTTGACAAGAACAGATTTTGTCAGTTGCGGCCCTGAGTTAACCATACATTTGAAAGAAAAGAAAGACAGCCAGAGACAGCCCTGGGGAGTTGTTGAGTTCGCAGAGGTGTATAGAGAGGCACGTTTGGGCACTAAGGTGCAGGAGAAACAAGGTGCTAGCACATGTGAGAAAGAGTGCAAGGGAGGATTGGGGAGTTTTCTGCAAAGTCGGCAAACCAGTGGTGGGGCAGAAGGAATGGGCAAAAGGGACATTACGGTGTTTTCCATTTGTCAAAGAAGGGACATGTGGCGAGGGATTGTCGCATGAGGTTCCAGAAGGCCCTCCGCCACAGCCTTGCAAGAGGTGGATAAGGGTGCCAGGGGAAACTACCTTGCAGTGGAACCAAAAGGGATTACTGTTCTGTAAGAGGGTGGAGGGTGCAGCCTATGGCTTGCCAAATGGACAAGCAGTCAGTCTGTTCAGGGTTGGAGGGCCCGCGGCACTAGGCTGCTGTGGTTCGTTACAGTGGAAGAAGGGTGGATTGGCAGCAGAGGGTTTGAATGTGTTTCGAGACACTGTTGTTCATGCGGGGTAGTACGAAACAACGTGTCGACGAAAGGGGATTTGACAGGCAAATCCAGACCTATGTACTCTAATCGATGGCACTGGAGGGAGTTCAGTTGCTAAGATAGAAGTACGTTTACCCTTACTTCTCAGGCGAGTTGTCTGCGTTGGTGATGGAGAAACCCTTCATGATTTGATCATCGGATATATTCCAGGTGCAAGGGAATCCAGGGGATCCTGAGTTGGTTGACTGCTACAGGGGCAGCTGTTCTAACACGGAGCAGCAGGAGGCCAGGAAAAGGTTGGATAAAACCGTTGTCGTTCCAGCAAGGAAGTTCAGGCAGTGATGTGTCGCTGATGAGTTTAGGGGTCAGCGCGGAACAAGACCCTTCGCTCGTGATGTCTTGGGAGTTGGCAAGAGGTGGAGAGAAACAGGAGGTTAGAGGAGGTGAGGGACAGAATTCTTGTGAAAGCGGGTGTCTTGTACCGGAGTGTTCACAAGGGGAAGACAGGTAAGGTGACCACTCAGTTACGAGGTACCAGCAGTTTATCGTGACACTGTCATGTCAGTGGGTCTAGAGTCGCCTTCATGGCGGGTCATCTCGGCCAGCCCACAAACGCTGACGAATCTTTGTTGACTTTCATAGGCCAGGAGCAATGGAGACATCAGCGTTTCGGCATGTATGTGACCGTGTGGTCAAAGGTTCAGCCACTAGAGGGTGTGAAGAGGAAGGCACCCTTAAACAGCCCCTTAAATTGACACCATTCAGGAGGGTGGTGTTGAATCTGATTGGCCCAGCGCGCCCTGTTCCAAAGGCGGGCCAGGTATGTGTTGACACTCGTGGACTACGCGACCTGATACCAAGAAGCGTTGCATTGAAAGGCGTAGATACGCAAACAGGTCGCTGAAGGGCTGGGTAGACCATCCTTTTCTCTGCGTGGGTGTGCCAGCACAAATTCTCAGTGACAGGGGGTCAGAGTTCACTCAGGCGTGATGAGGGAGGTCAACAGGCTGCTAGGGATCACACAGGCGCTCACTACCCCATACCATCCACCAAAATGCAATGGCTTGTGGAAAGATTCAACGGTCTGTGATGAAGGCATCTTACAAGAAGCTCTGTGAGGGAAAGGCCAGCAGATTGGGACGCTTCATTCCTGCGGCACTGTTTGCTACAGGCCCCCAAGCCCCTCAGGAAAGCACAGGCTTTTCGCCATTTTGACTGCTGTATGGCAGCGGGACAGTTCGGGGACATGTGTGCGTTCTAAAGAGCTGTGGTCGGAGAAACAGGAATCCGAAGAGGTCAAAACACTTATCAGATGTGGTGGACCTACGCAATAGGGACTCGAGGAGAATGTAAGAGTCGCCAAGGGAGAGTTTGCAGGAGGAACTAGGGTCGTCCAGAAGAAGCAGTATGACAGGAAGGTGAGGAAGCAATCCTCAGGTGGGAGATCAAGTCCTGTTACTGCTTCCCACGGATCCAACAAGCTGCTTGATGAATTGGAAGGGACCATCTACCATCATTGAAATCGATGTGAATGGGAAATCAAAACTTTTCCATGAAAATTTATGCTCCGCAAATTTATTCAAGCGTGGGACTCAGGCACATAGGGCAGCAGCAATCATTGATGGAGGTGAAGGAGACCAGCAGAAGATGGGGAGATTTTGTTTTATTGCCTGAGATTTCCAGGGAGAAGGAGTCATACAGGGGATGTGTCACTGTATGTAGGGCTAGACAGTAGGAGACAGGAGGAAGTTAGGGGGCTCCATTGAACGGTATAGGGAGTCCCCTGACGGATAATACCAGGCAGGACAATCGTAGAAACATGTACGTGGAGTTAAAATCGCAAAAACCCGTACATGTGAAAGCCTACCCGATCCCATTATGCCACCAAGCAAGTGATCGAGGAGGAGGTAGAAATGATGTTGGACCTCTGGGGGTGATTGAACAGTCCCAAATCATCCATAGGGCACCGTCGTTTAGTGAGGAAAAAAAGTCAGGTGAGCATCGATTGTCTGTGTCGACTATAGACGTCCTGAACAGTGTCACCAAGGTCGATGCAGAGGTCATACCGAACATGGAAGACCTGTTCGCTCAGATTCGCCACAAGCAAGAGCCAGTATTTCACCAGGATAGATCTGAGCACGGGTTCTGGGCAAATAGCCTGAGTGAGGATCAAAGAAGTCACAGCATTCTCCAATCCTATGGGGCTATACCAGTGGGAGTACTTCCTTTTGGTATGGTCAAACGCGCCTGCTGTCTTCTCTCGGATGATGAGGAAGTTATTGAGGGATGGAAAGGCTTGTGAATTTCATGGATGACATTCTGATAGCCGTCCGAGACATGGGAGGGGATATGAGGCAGCTAGGAGCAGTATTTTAGAGTTCGAGGCAAGCCATTCTCACAGCCAGACCAACAAGTGCCAGGTTGGTTTTCAAGCCTGGAGTTCCTAGGTTTTGTTGTCGGAGGCGACACCCAAAGCAGCCGAAAGGAGGAAAGGTGGAGAAGATGATGAAGTCAGAGAGACCAAGACCAAAAGAAGTCAGGTGTCTGCCTAGGGTTTATTGGTTTCTATTAGGGAGTTTGTTCCAATTTCGCAGCAATCACGTGTCCTCTCAGTGATTTGGTCAAGGCAGGGAAAACGGCAGTGGTCGAATGGTCAGACGCTGCGAGCGAGCACGCAGACGGTGTTGGAAAAGATAGGTTCCCGTTCCCATCTTGAAGTACCAGATATGTCAACCATTTTTTGTTGCGGACAGATGCATCAGTAGGTGGGATAGGTGCTGCAGTATTGTGCTGCGAGCTGAAGAGGTCGAGTTTCCTGTGAGGTATTGCAGCAGGAAGTTGACAAAGTGTGAAGAAGGGTACGCAACGGTGGAGATGGATGTGTTAGCCGTTGTGTGGGCCGTGCAGAAAATTCCACAAATACTTGGATGGGAAAGGTTCGTGATTGAGCAGTTCTGATCATCAACCACTCCAAATTCATGCAGGAGGACGCAGTTGAAAAAAGTCAGAGTTCTGCGTTGGGCAATGGCATTGCAGCCTACAGGTTATCGAGGGCAGTAGACATTCCAGGTCGACCAGAATGTCGGAGCTGACTATTTAAGCCGTGTAGTCTAGGCAAGCTGCAACTCAGAGGAAGTCAGTCATACTCCGGGGTCTTGTTGATAATATGTGTTGATTTCAGTTTATGTTGATTGGATATGGGTTTCAGTCCCAGTTGGCTTATGGTTCATATTTTTTGTGTTGAGAATTGTTTTATTTTCTTTGTGAGACTTGTTCTTGTGAATGTAGTTATGCTTGGAGCATACAGTCGCTTGTGTAGTGATGCATAATTTGCAATATCGTGAGGATGGAGATTCATCAGTGAAGGGTCTTGGATCGTGATATTTTAATTGTGCTTTTCATAGGTACTGTGAAGGAGAAGTTATGGAAATCGCAGGTAGGGGGAATTGCATAGGTGCGCACAGAGGTGTTATAAAATGTTCTGAAATAAACGCAAGAGCGCACGTCATTATAACTCATGTGGAGTGGTATTCACTATGATTATTTTTAATTTGTAAACCGTTGGTTTGTAAAGTATTTTTCAATCTTTGCACGTGTGCTGTGTGTCAGCAAATTCGGTTGTTGTTGTTTTTTTGTACCGTGGTTTTGAGGACGATGCGGTGCATAGTTCTTTGCAAGGAGGGGAATTGTCACGGTCAAAAAATTAGAACAACCCAAGTCGTGGTCCAGGTTGTTTGGACATAAGCTCTAACTCAATATTCTAGGGCGCCCCACGGCAGGACGGCCCAGGTCGGGATCAGCCAAATTAAGAATAGGGGAGAGGCTCCACAGGAGACGGTTTCTGTCCGGCTAGACGGACTAAGCAGCTTTGGACCGACGCTCGATGTCTAGCGAGGAGAGTCGTAGCGACTGGTCAGGCTCATCTCAGCCAATTTATGGAACCAGCGCCATGGTTAGTCGGACGTCGCAGGTTTTTTAAAGCAGGAAAGGGAGAGGGAGAAGGGAGTGTGTGGTGGGGGTGTGAAAATCTAGTAATCAATTAAATGACCAATTGACACCACAGAGAAGTAAGGCGTGTAGGCGTTTGACTGTCATGATTTGAATATCATGGAATTAGAGGGAGATAAACTTCGGGTATAGGGTTAAAAAATAATGGCCAATGGTATCGCCTTTTGGGACAGATCGGGGAACGAATAAGAAGGATGTGAGATGAGAGAAAAAAGAGAGAATGAGAGGAGAAAGAAGAGAGAGACAGAGAGAGAGAGGTCTGAGTGTAATCTTGAGGAGAGAAAAGCAGAGAGAGATGAGGGGAGGAGAGAAGAGAACCAAGTTGAGGAGTTAGCATGAGATAGGCTGCAGAGGAGAGGACTGAGGAGAGGATGTGGAAGAGCGAGAGAGTTGCTACTAATGAAGAGGAAAAGAAAGCCCACAGAAACAACGAAAAGAAAAGCAACCATGTCCATTTGATAGGGCAGACTGGGAAGAGAGAGAGAGTGCATGTCGTTAATGGCAGGAGAAAGAAAGGAGAACAGCTCGATGTTGATAGTCACTGTTCTATCTTCACTGGGGTTCGGACTCATCTTGGCCTGCGCCACTTTCATCGCAGACAACGCCAGTGCCAGCAGACCAACACCAGTGCCAGCCAGTTGTGCCGTGTTGTGAAAATGACAGTGAAAAGAAAAAAAAAGGGTCGAAGAAAAAGAGACAGTGATTCGTGAATAGTTAAGATCACTGCCAGGTAAAGTAGAAATCCTATTTAGCCCGGGTTAGTGAATGATGTTTTAGATAAATGATTTTGTGAAGTTCAGGAAAGAGAGAATGTTTTATTTTGTTTGATTCCATATGCATGATTGTTTCTTTCTAATGATTATGTGTAGTTAAGTGTTTGACTTTACTAGGGGTTATGTGCCGTATGCATGATATATGTGTGAAGATTGTAAGCAAGCTATTGTGTGGTGTGTTTGGGGCTGTGCGCTAGTCCTTCCTCATCGACATCACTGAGGGTGACAGTGTGTGTGTCGTGTGGAGGGGGGTGGGCGGTACATCGAATAATGCGGACAATTCTATGCTGGTTGATCGTCTCTCTACAGCGTGTCAAGAGGCCCCACTGTGAAATGTGACAGGGTTGGAAGAAGACCTCCAAACTGACAGTCCCGCCTTCCGCCCCAGGACTTCTTAAGGTCTCTCGCTGTCTCCTGCTCCCTCTGGCTAAAGCCCATCACTCACAGTCTCCACCTCCGCTTTGGGGGCTAGCTGAGCGTGTGTCGTCTGACTTTTTCCCTCTCTATATTCCTCGCCCGCGCCGCCGCTACAAAAGCGGTCGTTTCATTTCAATTTGGACTCCATCGTTACAGAGGCTTCTCTTTACAACTTCACCGGCCAACTCGTCAACAAAAGAACAGCGTCATTGGATTGTGTGTGTGTGTGTGTGTGTGTGTGTGTGTGTGGGTGTGTGTGTGTGGGTGTGTGTGTAGTGTGTGTGTGTGTGTGTGTGTGTGTGTGTGGTGTGTGTGTGTGTGTGTGGTGTGTGTTGTGTGGGTGGGTGTGTAGTGTGTGTGTGTGTGTGTGTGTGTGTGTGTGTGTTTTGTGTGGTTGTTTCGTTCGTCGTTCTTCAATTAACGTCTATTCACATAAAGTGATTTTAGACAGAGTTAGGGAAATAGCGTGTGTATGCATGCGTGCGTGCGTGCGTGCGTGCGTGTGTGTGTGTATGTGTGTGGTGTGTGTGTGTGTGTGTGTGTGTGTGTGTGTGGGGTGTGTGTGTGTGGTGCGTGTGCGTGCGTGTGTGTGCGCGTGTGTGTGTGTTTGATGGACCGATAAGAGATTTGTTACGAGCAGTTAGCTATATATAGTGATTCATACTAAAATTCTTACAACTAGGCTAAACATTAGCACAAAGCAAGTATTAAAACATAAAGGAGTACAGGATATCTGGCATAACCAAAAGTTAAGCGCTCATATCTATAGGAACACTTGTTACAAAAAGAGCCCATTGGACTAATCATCAAGGAATTAACACAAGAAACAAGACCTTGTAAGCTCTGGAAAATACACGTGCCATCAGGTCGCAGGCAGTCAGGATTTTCTTTTCTGAAATATGCGCAGTGGAAAAAGATGCTGAGTTGTGAAACTTTCAACTGCTCCGCAGATGCAATTTAAATTTTTGCGAAATTTTGTACGGAAAGCGTTTAGCTTAAGCCTGTAAAACAGGATTCAAGTTTTCGGTTGTTTTTTTCAAGTACGTTTGTGTTAGCCAATTGATAGGTAATCTTTCCACTTTTAGCCGCATTGCTAGAAGAAAAAGTACTGACTGGGATTGTCACAGCAGAGCAGTTTGGAGTGAGGTAGATGTATTTTAATAAGAACCAAGTTTTTGTAGCTTCATAAACCTTTTCAATACACGTCCTTTTTTAAGAGACCATATCCTTCGTATAAACACAGGGGAATGTTGATTCTATGGATTCATCGGACTTTCGTGCTCCTTTTCTGGCAGCCCGGTCAGCCCACTCATTACCAAAAATCCCACAGTGAGACGGATCCAGCAAAAATCAACTGTTGTACCTATTGTGTATTATTTCTAAAATCACCTCACCTCGATTTTTTTACAGCAATAGATTCAAGGGCCTTGTAGGACAGATTTAGAATCCACACAGAAAAGTGCTTTGTAGATAGTAAGTGGAGAAATCAACAAGAAAGTTAAGCGCCATTAGAATTGCCACTAGCTCAGCCGTGAAGATAGAATACCCCTTCCCGAGATGAAAGATTTTTCAACTTTAAGGGTAGGAATAACAAAACCACTTCCAGCTTTTTCATTTAACAGTGATCCATCGGTGAAAATTTTAAAGGGTGGTGTGAATAATTACTATCGATATGAGATTTGGCAAGAGAGGACAATATATTATTGTTAACATTCTTTTGTAGATCAGTATATTTATAATCAAAACATGCGGTGTGCAATTCCCAATTTGGAATCGGGGATACAGGAAAACGATCAGCAATATTCTTGGGATCAATCTCAGCGTCTTTCAATAATTTTGAGGAATATGTCATTATAGTTGTATTAGATTTAATAGATCTAGCTCGCTTCGGGAAATGGAAATCTGATCGTAAGCTAATTCGTCTTTGCTTGAGTTCTGAACAGCTGAGCTACGTAAGATGAATTTAGCACAGGCCAAGTTTCTATACTCGTCAAGGGGCAGAACTCCGGCTTCGTAATACGTTCCTGATGCACTGGCATGAAATGGGACACCTAGTGCGAGTCTAAATGCCTTGCAGTCTATGCTTGCAACTTTTTAAGTAAGTAGTTTGGTGTGCTGAAGAACACTTCTTGTGTGTATGATAATTTTGATCTTACGAGAGATGTCGAAAGGTGTACTAAAGTTTGTGTATCTGCTCCCCAATTTTGTTTACTAATCACTTTAAGAAGATTAAGAGATTTGCTGGCTTCATTGATAATATGTTCAATATGGTTGTTCCAAGTTAACTTTGAGGTAATATTTACTCCTAAAAATTTTATCTCGGTGACATAATTGAATACATTGTTATCTACCTTAAAAGTAGGAATATTGCAAACACTTCCACCAGCATCAAATAACATCATGTGGGTTTTTTTCTGCCGATAAACTAAGGCCGTTTTCAAACATGAATATTGCCATATTATCTAGGTCACGCTGATATGTTTTTTTTTAATGAAATTTGACAGATCTGACTGAAGTTTTCCTCTTTAAAGTTACGTTCATCCACATGCAAATATCGTCAGCGTATTGCACCAAGGAGCAGTTTTTAGATAAATGCTTTGGGAGATCGCATATCAGAATATTAAAAAGTATCGGAGCGATTACCGATCCCTGAGGAATGCCCATTTGTAAATACTCTTGCTGGAATAAACATTTTGTAGCTTTGCTTCTATACTTCTATTGGTCAGAAATGCTTTGATATAGTTATATACATGACCAGAAAGGCCAATGGTTTTCAGTTTATATAAAAGTCTCTCATGCCAAACATGATCATACGCTTTTCTGACATCAAAGAAAGTGGCGAGGACATATTTTTCTTCGTGCAAATTTTGTTTTTACATGAGTCGTCAATTTTACCAGATGGTCTGTTGTTGATCTGCCTTTTCTAAAGCCTGCTTGTATAGCCGGAATTATACCACGTTTCTCACAGTGATATACAAGCCTACTTAAAAAAAATTCTTTCCATTTAACTTACACGTGTGAGAGGTGAGGGCAATCGGACGGTAACTATTTATGTTGGATCTAGGTTTGCCCTGCTTTAAGATCGGCACGACTACAGATTCTTTCCAAACAGAAGGGATACTTCCATCTTGCCAGCATTTCGTTATGATGTTATGAAGAAAAGATACAAAATTATCTGGCAGGTGTTTTAACATCTCATTCGAAAGAGCATCCAGACCAACTGATTTTTTTTGTTGGTAATAATATTATTGCATTTTTTAATTCCTGTAGAGTGATATCCCCCGTTTAGATAATGGTCATTTTTTTTCTTCTGGATCACAGTACATATCGTTATTCTTTGAGTTTTCCCTCATAGTTTTGCATTTATCAGAAAGGCTATTTGTGGAACTATTCTTTGGCAAACAGATCTGCGAACGCCTCGGCTTTTTGAGCAGCAGTTGGAAATTGCTCATTTTCTAAAGTAACTGGATAAATTGGAAGATTCACTCCCTGTTTCATTTTTATGGACCTTTGTCCAAAACTTTTTTCACATCGTGATGATAGAGACTTCGGTGAGACAAAAGGACGACCAGTGGTCCCGTTTAGCTTTTTCAATGACTCTACTGCTCATATTCTTGGCCCGTTTCATAGTGACATTGTATTTCGGCATGTCTTTAACATATTCTTTGTATTTTAGTTTCTTTTCATCAACAGCACGTTTGCAGGATTCCGTCCACCACACATTTCCGCTATAAACTGATCTTCTTTTGTGGTTAGTTTTTGGAATGGATTTGGTTGCAGCGTACAAGACCGATTCAGAAAAATGTGTGTACATAGTTTCAACATCCTGGTTTTCAAGAGTTGTTACATTAAAAGACATTAAAAATAGATTTTGAATTTCTCCCCAGTCAGCTCGTTTATAATTATATTTTGGAATTTTATCAACTGTGTTGTCTTGTGCAACTGTAAAACCTCTGAGGGATATAGTAATAGGGAGGTGGTCACTTCCCAACGTGTCTTTATCAACCTGCCAGGAACAGCTAAGAGCTAAAGATGCGGAGATGAAAGAAAGATCAATTGCTGAGGGTCTATGGTTAGGAACATCTGGCAGTCTAGTGACACGTCCCATCATTTAGAAGGTAAAGGCCAGAATCAAGAATATTTTCTACCAGGCGATTTGAGCTAACTTTAGAGCAACAACTGTCCCAAAAGGGAGCATGTTCGTTGAAATCGCCGGCGATCAACCACTTCTGATTTTGCACGTCTATAGTACGTAACCAGTCAGTGTTACAGTCAAAAACTCCTTTGGGGAGGTACATAGAAACTATGTTGAGTGTTAACGACTTATCGAATCTTACACACACTGCACATGAGTGAATATTTGCAGCATTTTCTGGAACCGGGGATGTTATAAGGCGGTAAGACAGATGTTCATGTATGTAGATGGCTGTAGACACTTTTTCGCCTTTAGCAGTCTGTTGACACACTGGGGGTAGAAAAAGTTTGCCAGTCGGGTAGTTTATATCTATGTGTGTGTGTGTGTGTGTGTGGTGTGTGTGTGTTGTGTGTGTGTGTGTGTGTGTAGTGTGTGTGTGTGTGTGTGTGTGGTTGTGTGTGTGTGTGTGTGTGTGTGTGTGTGTGTGTGTGATGTGCGTGTGGTGTGTGTGTGGGGGGGGGGGAGGGGGGGGGGGTAGAGCAGGGGTATGTCAGTGGAAGGGGAGGGGCGGGAATGAAGACTGCCGATATGCAAATGAATGTGTGTGTGTGTGTGTGTGTGTGTGTGTGTGTGTGTGTGTGTGTGTGTGTGTGTGTGTAGTGTGTGTGTGTGTGTGTGTGTGTGTGTGTGTGTGTGTGTGTGTGTGTAGTGTGTGTGTGTGTGTGTGTGTGTGTGTGTGTGTGTGTGTGTAGTGTGTATGTGTGTGTGTGTGTGTGCGTGTGTGTGTGTGTGTGTGTGTGTGTGTGTGTGTGTGTGTGTGTGTGTGTGTGTATGTGTGTGTGTGTATGCGCGCGCGGCGCGCGCGCGTGTGTGTGTGGTGTGTGTGTGTGTGTTGTGTGTGTGTGTGTGTGTGTGTGTGTGTGTGTGTATGTATGTATGTATGTATGTATGTATGTATGTGCGCGCGCGTTCCGGTGTGATAAGACAGACGGTTCAGATACGTGCATGACAGCCACGACACATTCGGGCACCAACTCCAGGAGCGCTGTTGGCTTGTTGTTTGACAGCTGTAAATAAAAGGCCCAGACACTTCATCCCGCCACCATCCTCTCCCCCCCCCTCCCTCCCTCCCTCTCCCTCTCTCTCTCTCCAAGCATCGGTGAAGAATTCTTCAGCACTCTGGTGGCACTCATTCTTCCTCCTCTCAGACCCTTGTCAAACCTCCCGCCATTATTACACTCTCGGCTGGACATAAACCAGATCCAATTTGGTCAATCACGCTTCGTTTTGGACAGAAAGAATTAAAAAAAAAAAAGAAGTGAACTGCAGTCCTTTTTTGCCAGGAGAACACTATCACCTTCCTTCCGTTCCGAACATCGTGTTTCGCCTGCAATTAAAGAACTGATAATGCAATGAAAATAAAAACACGACAAAAAAAAAAAAAAAAAAAAAAAAGGGCTTTGACAACGAAATCATTTCACCGAAAGCTGATCCGCGTTTCCATGCTTTGACGCTTATGGAACTTTGAATGTGTGGAGCAGATGATTTCTCTTTGTCTCTTGTTTCTGACCGCCTGTCGATCTGTCTGTCTGTCCTGTCTGTCTTCTCTCTCTCTCTCTCTCCCTCTCTCTCTCTCTCTCTCTCTCTCTCTCTCTCTCTCTCTCCTCTCTCCTCTCTCTCTCTGCATTCATTGTTGAGGGCTGGATGAAAAAAAGCACTGACTTGTGTTTATTCTTTTCCCTCATTAAACAACATTTCGTTCGTTCGTTCGTGTTTTCTCTCTCCTCTCTCTCTTCCTCTCTCTCTCTCTCTCTCTCTCTCTCTCTCTCTCTCTCTCTGTGCGTGCGTGCGTGCGTGTGTGTGTGTGTGTGTGTGTGTGTGTGTGTGTGTGTGGTGTGTGTGTGTGTGTGTGTGTGTGTGTATGTGTGTGTGTGTGTGCCTGCCTGTATCTTTGTCTCTCTCTCTCTCTCTCTCAATCAAGCTGATATTGTTAGCCATGTCATAGAAATACAGACAGCAAAACCGAGAAGGACATTTCTTGTAATTGAAGAGTGGAGTGGGGGTGAAGGGGGGGGGGGGGAGGAGGGGGTGAGAAGTAGCAAAAGGTGATGGAACGGGAGTGTAGGGGTGGGGGTGGGGTGGGGGGGGGGTAGGGGGGGGGGGGGGGGGGGTGGGGGGGTGGGGTAGTGCGTTGTGAAGCACACCGTCCCCAAAATATCTCCCCAGAGGAAAAAAAAAAAAAAAGACAAAGACAACACGAAGGCTAACCATATTAGCAGGAGCCCAGACCCCAAGAAACGAACGCCCCTGCACGATTGGCGGAAACAGGAATCCACATAATTGTCCAACGTGATGGCGAAAGAGCGAACAAGAAGAAGAAGAAGAAGAACAACAACAACAACAACAACAACACACACCAACACCAAAACAGCCCAACAGCTGCCATGCTACAAAATAGGGGCTTAACTCAATAGCTGCTGACAAGGAACAAATCTATTCCAATTGCTTCTGTTCTGGGCCTGTTCTTGGCCCATCTTAAACAACATCCGGGGCCACCACTTCAAGACGTTCATTTCGCGCTGAAACCCGGAGCCACAGCCCCCCCCCCCCCCCCCCCCCCCCCCCCCCCGCCACCACCCCTCTCCCCCCCCAGTGCACCCGCCACCCCTCCTCCCCTTTTTAACCCCCACCCACCCACCCATCCCCCTCCTCCCAACAATCCCTGAAGATGTTTTAGGTGTTTATTTCATTATGCATTCATTTGCCTCGCTTAGGGATTGTGGCGATTTCTGTGACCTCACAGCTCGAGTTTTTTTTTTTTTTTTAAATCTGCTCCCCTTCCCTAGCCTTCCGTCAAGATTGTTCCGGTCCCGTTTGAAAATTGGTATGCGAGAAAGGCAGGTCGACGGTTTTTCCAGAGAGCTTTAACAAAAAAAAAAAAGAAAAAAGAAAAAAAAGAAAAAGAAAAAAAGAAAAGAAAAAGAATTTCAAGTTTGACTTCGTGGCGCACGTGCGTGGTATAATTTGTGCGTCAGATATGACGTGCCTGCGAGTATTTTTGTTTTGCACAACAGAGGGCATGCATTACTGGTGATCAGCGCTCTCCGATTGGAAGGCTGAGGGAGCAGGATAACTGTTGAGATTTGATTTCTTTCTTTATTCATTTTTTTTATTTATTGATTTCTTTGTTTATTTATGCATTCATTGATTTTCTTTTCGCATATCGACAAGAATGCTTCACAACACAGAATGAATGTTCTGAGACTATTTATTCATTAAAAGCGGCAAACTTTAATATGATGAATGTCCTCGGTGCAGAGGGGAGCATGTCGATGCGTCCACGACCCGATACGTCCACGGCCCGATACGTCCAAATGGACACATCGGGCCGTGGACGTATCGGGTGCTGGCGTGCCGATGCGTCCACGGCCCGATACGTCCACGGCCCGATACGTCCAAATGGACACATCGGGCCGTGGACGTATGGGGCTTGGACGTATCGGACCTTGGACGTATCGGGCCTTGGACGTATCGAGCTTGGACGCATCGGACCGTGGACGGATCGGACCGTGGACGCATCGGGCCTTGGACGTATCGGGCCTTGGACGTATCGAGCTTGGACGCATCGGACCGTGGACGGATCGGACCGTGGACGCATCGGACCGTGGACGGATCGGGCCTTGGACGTATCGGGCCTTGGACGTATCGGGCCTTGGACGTATCGGGCCTTGGACGTATCGGGCCTTGGGCGCATCGGGGCCTTGGACGTATCGGGCCTTGGACGTATCGGGCCTTGGACGCATCGGGCCGTGGACGTATCGAGCTGACCCCGTGCAAGAGACGTGGCCCGAGACAAAACTACTTCTATGGACAACGTGAAGGACAGGGGAGCTAACATCACACCTACCCATGCTGTGTACGACGTGAGGGTGGGGGTGGGGGGTGATAGCAGGTAGCTCTGTCCATCAAGGCTCCACCACGACATCTGTCCGAGGAATAATGGTGGTGACTTGTTTGTGACATTTTGGTTTCAGATGATTATCATTTACTGGCATCTTTCTTAATGGACGACTGATGCATGTGCACTACGGTCTGTCATTAAACTGGACTGGCGCGTTACTTTGTCCCAATGGGATGGGGCACATAGAGACGGGGGCACATAGAGATGAGGACACATAGAGACGGGGGCACATAGAGATGAGGACACATAGAGACGGAGACAGAGAAACGGGGGCACAGAGAGACGGGGGCACAGAGAGACGGGGCACATAGAAACGGGGCACATAGAGACGGAGACACATAGATACGAGGACACATAGAGACGGGGCACATAGAGACGGGGGCACATAGAGACAGGGACACATAGAGACGGGGGCACATAGAGACCGGGGCACATTGAGACGGGGGCACATGGAGACGGACGCACATAGAGACGGGGCACATAGAGACGGAGACACATAGAGACGAGGACACATAGAAACGGGGCACGTAGAGACGGAGACACATGGAGACGGGACACATAGAGACGGGGGCACATAGAGATGGAGACACAGAGAGACGGGGGCACATAGAGACGGAGACACAGAGAGACGGGGGCACATAGAGATGGAGACACAGAGAGACGGGGGCACATAGAGACGGAGACACATAGAGACGGAGACACATAGAGACCGGGCCACGTAGAGACGGAGACACATAGAGACCGGGCCACGTAGAGACGGAGACACATAGAGACGGAGACACATAGAGACTGGGGCACATACAGACGGAGACACATAGAGACGAAGACACACTTCATCTTCACTTCATAATATCCCCTGCAGATATCCTGAAAAAACATCTTACACTTAAAAATACAACAGTCCGCGAAATAATGTGATAAGTATTTTTTTTCCCTTTTCTCTGGGTCTCCTATTTTCATAGACCTTC
>JAFLJL010002713.1:25000-33434 GCA_018398815.1 Conus ventricosus
TCAGCTCCCTCCGCATCAGAATGCAGAGTGTTGCTTGCTTGAAACATAAGGGTATTTTGATTATAAAGAAAGAAAGAAAGATAGAAAGAAAGAAAGAAACAAGCAATAAATAAATAAATAAATAAATGAAAAACAAAAATGGAATAGCAGAAATGTCACCAGCCTGACAGTTTTCAAGAGACTCCGTACAGTGTCCACATTTTTCTTCAGTTGTACTACCATCAATGTTCTCTATTCAAAACGTGCACCTAACCCAACCCAACTCGGGACGCTATGCTTGAACAAACGGCTCTCTCTCTCTCTCTCTCTCTCTCTCTCTCTCTCTCTCTTCTCTCTCTCTTCTCTCTCTCTCTCTCTCTCTCAGTCTCTCTCTCTTCTCTCTCTCTCTCTCTCTCCTCTCTCTCTCTCTCTCTCTCTCTCCTCTCTCCTCCAAGAGCACAGCTCAGAAAAAAAAAACTGTGTGCCGGTTTGGCTCTAAAAATAATAAAACACAAATCTGTTAAAGCATTTTGCGCTTGTGACGAAGAAGACTGTCCCCCATCCCCGAATAAAACTGTGCGCCTATCTTGGGGACTAGAGAGCCAGCCATCGACTTTTTGTGTATATATATCTGTCTGTGGGACCAGCCCCATTTAAAGGGCTACACACGCTTTATCATAATTACCACACATTGACACAGATTGCAGACGAGCACTAACTAGATGACGAATAAGAGGCCATGACCTCGACACTGAGAGGGATAAGATAAGCTAATGTTGCTTATAGCCCAGCCGACACACTGAGAGGGGCCGTTATAATATAACACTGAGAGGGCCGTTATAATTAACACTGAGAGGGGCGTTTATAATATAACACTGAGAGGGGGCCGTTATTTGCGATTTATAACACTGAGAGGGGCCGTTATAATATAATCACTGAGAGGGGCCATTATATTATTGTCATCCTCGGGTGATTGTCGATGGAGGAAGGACTAGCGCACGCCCAACACAACTCACGCGTGCTTTACGATCTCATTATATATCATGCATTCGTCACATCAAACCACTTGTTAAAGTCTATAACTGTACTACACATGATCATAGAACGAACACATCTATGCATATGGAATCAATGAATAATGCAATTCTCTCTTTCCTGAACTTCACCAAATCATTTACTCCCTAAAAAAATCATTAACTAACCCGGGTATAAATAATTGAATTTCCTACTTTACCTGGCCAGGTGATCTTAACTATTCACGGAATACACTGTCCTTTCTTTTCTTTTCTTTTTTTGTTCTTTTCACTGTCACTTTCACAAAACTACGACACACTGCTTGGCCACTGGTGTGGGTTTCGACTTGCACCGGATCAAGCTGGACTGCTGCACCGGGTCGCTGGATGCTGATGAAAAGGTGGCGTCTGGCAAGTATGAGGTCGAAACCAGTGAGGATGAACAGGACTATCAACATCGATCTGTTTCTCCTTTCTTTCTCCTTGCAGTAACGCATTGCCACTCTCTCTCTCTCTCTCTCTTTCATAGTTCTGCTCTTCTTCTAATGGACATGGTTGCTTTTCTTTGCTTTTTTCTTTTCTTGCTTTTCTCTCCTTCATAGTTAGAACTCTCTCTCTCTTCCACAACTCTCATCAGTCCTTCCTCTGCAGGACTATCTCATGCTAATCTCCTTCAACTTGGGTTCTCTTCTCTCCTCCCCCATCTCTCTGCTTTTCTCTCCTCAGAGATTACACTCCGACACTCTCTCTCTCTGTCTCTCTGTTCGTTCTCCCCCTCGTTCTCCGTTCTCTCTATCTCACATCCTTCCGTATTGTGTTCCTGATCTGTCCAAAATGGGCGAGCGAGTACCCATTGGTCAGTATTTTTACCCGAAGTTCTCTCCTTAATTCCATTGGATATTCAAATCATGACAGTCACGCCTACACACCTTACTCTCTGTGGGTGGTCAATTGGTCATTTAATTGAGTTAGCTAGCTTGCACCCCCACCACACACTACCTTCCCCCCCTTTCCCCTTAACTGGCGCCGTGTGGCTTAACTCGTGGACATTGGGTACTCTAGTGGATAGATGAGTCTGGGTAGCTCTAAGACGTTGGTGGCAGACCAATCGAGACATTCTTCTGGGCCAGACGCTTTAGTCCGTCTAGCAGACAGTTGTGTCTCCACGAGAGCTAAAAATAGCCTTTAATTGGCTGAGGCGACAGGGTGAATGCGTACGGTCTCAGATATTTAGTCCGGGCTGGTTGGGGACAGGACCGTCTCTGTGGAGGATGAGGATTAGCCTCCCCCTTTTGCTTAATTGGCCTGGGATCGAACCCATGGGGCCGTCCGCCTGACGCCAGAATATTTGCGTTAGTGCTTATGTCCAACTGGGCTGGTGGCGATTGACCGATTTGGTTTTGAGTTGAATTTTGACCGTTTGACAATTTCCCCTTGCCAAGACCATTGCTCGCATTGTCTCAAAACAACGGTACAAAAAGACAAACAACCGAACTTTGGCTGACCCACAGGCTACAGTGCAATGTGTGAAGAAAAAATACTTTACAACAACCGGTTTAAAATTATAAAATATATAATTAGTGAATAAAAAAAAAAAACCACTCCTATGAGTTATCATTGACGTGCACTTTGGCGTTATTTTCGACTCATTTTAGAACGATCTCTGTGCGCACCTATGCAAGTCCCCTACTTGCGGTATTTGCCACTCTTCTTTCACAATTCCTATGAAAAGCACAATATAGTATGATCACGATCCATGACACTTCACTGAGGAATCTCCATCCTCACTTATTGCCAAATTAATGTATCTCTACCCAAGCGGCTGTAGGCTCCTAGCATAACTACATTCACATGAATCAAGTCTCACAAGAAGAAAATATGAACAAGGCTCACACAAAGAATATGAACATAGCAACTGGGAAATGAACCATATCTAAATCAACATAACGTCATCAACACTATTATCAACAGCACCCTGGGATATGACCTGACTTCCTCTGAGTTGAGCTTGCTAGACTACACGGGCTTAAATAGTCAGACTCCGACATTCTGGTCGACGGGAATGTTTGCACTTCGGGTACCTGTAGGGCTGCAATGCCTTTGCCCTAGCTAGCCACTCTGCTGTTTTTTCAACTGCGCCTCTGCAGGAATTTGAGTGGTTGGTGTTCTGTCTCATCTATCTTATCACCGAACTTTTCCCATACAAGTATTGTGGAATTCTGCACGGCCCACACGACAGCTAAACTCCGACTCTTACAGTTGCGTACCCTTATTACACTTTGTCCAACTTCCTGCTAGCATACCTCAACAGGAAAACTCGAACCTCTTCATGCTCCTGCAAATACTGCAACCTATCCACCACCTGATGATCTGTATCAGCAACAAAAATGGTTTGGACATTGCTGGTAGCTTCTGATGGACGGGAAACCTCGTCTTTCCCGCACCTCTGCAGTGCTTGCTCTGCAGCGTCTGCCCATTCGACCACTGCGGTTTTCCCTGCCTTGACCAAATCACTGGAAGAGGGACTCGTTGAGTGCAAGCAAAATTTGGGAACACTCCCTATAGGAACCCAATAAAACCTAGCAGACTCCTGACGTCTGTTAGGGTCTTTGGTCTCTCTGAATTCTGCATCTTTCCAACTTTTCCTCTTTCCGGCCTGCTTTGTGTCGCTTCCGACAACAAAAACTAGGAACTCCAGGCTTGGAAACCAACCTTGGCTCGTTGTTGGTCTGGCTGTGAGATGGGCTTTCCTACTCTCTAAAAACTGCTCTAGCTGCCGATATGCTCCTCCCATGTCTCGGTCGCCTATCAGGAATGTCATCATTGAAATTTCACAACGCCTTCCAATCCCGGTCAATAACTTCCTCATCATCCCGAGAGAAGACTGCAGAGAGAGAGCTGCGTTGAACCATACCCAAAGCGAGTACTCTCACTTGGTATAGCCCAATTGAGTGGAGAATGCGGTGATTCCTTTGCGTCCTCACTCAGGGCTATTTTGCCAGTAACCTTGCTCAGGATCTATCCTGGTGAAAATACTGGGCTCTTGCTTGTGGCGATCTGAGCGAAACAGGTCTTCCATGTTTGGTTATGGACCTCTGCACATCGACCTTGGTGACATGTTCAAGAGTCTATAGTCGACACAGAATCGATGCTCACTGACTTTGTCCTCACTAAGACGACGGGTGCACTATATGATGATTTGGCGGGTCAATCACCCCAAGGTCCAACATCTTTTCTACCTCCTCTCGATCACTTGCTTGTGGCATATGGGCCGGGTTAGGCTTTCACATGTACGGGTTCATGCGATGTTAACTCCACCGTACATGTTTCTAGAGTTGTCCTGCTGGGTTATCAGTCAGGGACGCCCTATACCGTTCTAGGAGCCCCTAACTTCCTCCTGTCTCTAACTGTCTAGACTTCAAAACAGTGACACATCCTGTATGACTCTTCTCCTGAAAACTATAGGAACAAAATCTCCCTTCTTCTGCTGGGTCTCCTCACCTCCATCAATGAGTGCTGCTGCGCCTATGTGCTAAGCCTCACGCTGAATATATTTGCGGAGCAATTTTGCATGGAAAAAGTTTTTGATTTCCCATTCACATCCCGATTCGGTAGTCCTGATCTACCTTTCAATGAGGATGGTGAATGGTCCCTTCCAATGGCATCAGCAGCTTGTTGTGATCCGTGGGAAGCAGTTAACAGGGACCTGATCTCACCCCTTGGGGAATTGCTTTCCTCACTTCCTGTCCTTACTGCTTTCTTCTGGAGACCCTAGCCTCCGGCAACTCTCCCTTGCGACCCTTACATTGTCTCCTCGAGCCTATTGCGTTAGGTCACCACATACTGATAAGTGGTTTTGACCTCTTCGCACTCCTGTTTCTCCGGACCACAGCTCTTTGGGAATGCACACTGGTCCCCGATAACTGTTCCGCCCATACAGCCAGCTCAAATGGCGAAAAACGCTGTGCTTTCTGAGGGGCTTTCCCTGTAGGCGAACAGTGCCGCTGGAATGTAGCGGTTCCCAATCTGCTGGCTTTCCTACAGAGCTTCTTTAAGATGCCCTTCAGACTCCATTGATTCTTTCCTCCAAGCCAGTGCATTGTGGATGGTATGGGGTAGTGAGCAAGCTGTGTGATCCCTAGCGCCTGTTGACCTCCCTCATCACGCCTGAGGTGAACTGTGACCCCTGTCAATGAGAATTTGTGCTGGCCACACCACACGCGAGGAAAAAGATGGCTACACGCCTTCAGGACCTGTTGGTAGATCTACGCCTTTCAATTGCAACCGCTTCTGGGTTCTGGTCGCGTAGTCACGGAGTGTCAACACATACCTGTGCCCGCCTTTGGAACAGGGCGCGATTGGGCCCGATCAGATCAACAGCCACCCTCCTGAATGGTGTGTCAATTAAAGGAGGCCTGTTTAAGAGGCGGCACTTCCTCTTCAACCCTCGTGTGGCTGTCTTTGACACACGTCACAGGACATGCAGAAACGCTTGATGTCTGCCATTGCTCCGGGCCAATGGAAAGTCATCAAAGATTCGGTCAGCTGTTTGGTGGTGCCGGAGTTGACCGCCATGAGCGACTCGTGGACCCACTGACATGACAGTGTCACGATAAACCTGTGGTACCTCTATAACTGTAGGCAGGGGTCACCTTAACCTGTCTTCCCTTGGTGAACACTCGGTACAACAGCCCGCCTTTCACAGAAACTCTGATCTCACCTCCTCTACCTCCTGATTTCTCTCCCCTCTTTGCCAACTCCCAAGACTTCACGAGCGAAGGGTCTTGTTCCAGCGCTGATCTAAATCTCATTCAGGCGACACATCTTTGCCTGACTTCTTGCTGGAACGATAACGGTTTATCAACCTTTGCTCCTCTTTGCTCGTGTTTGAAATGCTGCCCTGTAGCAGCAACAATCTCAGGATTCCCTGGATCCCTTGCCCTGGAATATTTCCAATGATCATATCATAAAGGGGTTTCTCCATCCCAGCGCAGACAACTCGCATGAGCAGTTAGGGGTACGTACTTCTATCTTAGCAACTGGAAACTCCCTCACAGATGCATCGATTAGAGTACAGGTTGATTTGCCCTGTCAAATCCTTTATCGACCAGCGATGTTCGTACTACACGCATGAACAAACCAGTGGTCTCGTAACACTTTCACCCCTCTGCTGGCCAATCCACCCTTCTTCCACTGGTATCGATACCATCAGCCTAGTTGCTCCATCCCTGACACTGACTGCTGTCCAGTGCATAGCCATAGGGCTGCACTCCACCTCTTCAGACTGAATCCCTTTTGGTTTCCACTGCAGGTCGTTTCCTTGACGACCTTATCCATCCTCTTGCAAGGCTGCTGCCTTCTGGCAACCTCCATGCGACAATCCCTCGCCACATGTCCCTTCTTGTGGACAAATGAAACCTAATGTCCCTTTGCCTTCCTTCTGGCCCCACCACTTGGGTTTGCGAATTTGAGAAAACTCCCCTAGTTTCTTGCACTCTTTCACTCTGGGCCTAGACCTTGTCTCTTCCTGCACTTTAGTGCCCATACGTGCCTCTCTATAACCTCTGCGAACTTCTACAATCCCCTGCTGTCTCTGGCTGCCTCTCTTCAAATGTATGGTTAACTCAGGGCCGCAACCTGACAAATCTGTTCCTTACTAACTAGCTCTTTCAGTCAGCGAACTCCTTTTCGTACCAACTCAACTTAACATTTCTCAAAATAGGTGATCTAGACGTGCACCAAACTGTGTGTACGTCTACCTGTTGTAATTTAGCTGAACGAAATTTTTCTTCCTGAATCCTTCCTCTGTGAGGTCAAATCTTTCATCACGATTCTTCACAGCGCCGAAATCAGGCTGGTGTTCTGTGGTAACGCAGGTGAAAATCTGCAATGCCTTACCCGTCAATAGCGCTGACAAAATGGACTGCCACTCTTCTGGAGGCCAACCTGACTGGTCGCAAACGTTTCGAAAAACGACTGATGTATGCATCAATCGAATCGGGTCCTTCAGAGAATTTTGGCAACTTGGGTCGGGGAGCATAGACTGCGCACGGTCACTGGAAAGTGAGCTACCATCCTCGGTGGTCTCCCTTTGTATTTCACTTGTCTTCCAACTCCTAATTGAACTTTAGTCTTTCTGTTTCCTGCTCATTTTTGTCTCCTGCGCTTCCTTAGTCTTTCTGTTTCCTGCATTTCCCTAGCCTGTTATCATTTGCACTGAATCTTAATTTTTCTGTTTCCCGCTCGGCTATTTCTACCGCGGACACGTCGTTCTTTCCGCGCGTTCATCCCTTCCATCTTTTGCTGGGTTTCAAAAATGCCTCGCAACTCATCTCTGAGTAACCTAGGTCACGTGCGACGCTCACAAGTTGTTCAATAGGGGTGTTCTTTTCTTCCGCCATTATATCTCTTTTTTTTTTTTTTTTTTTTTTAACAGATTTTATAACTACGACAGCCAAACTGGTGGTTACCGACACGAGTGACGTAATAGCACAATCCTATGAAGATTAATATTAGCTTGGGACAACGTAGTAGTTTTTATAAGACGCCCAGGCGCTGACCCAACTATGAGAGCGAATTATAGGCAATCTGTGCGAAATAAGTACTCTGGGGCTGAAATGCCAAGCCTAGTATTAACTATCTTGGAAGCAATGCCAGCCTAGTATTTAACTATCTTGGGAACATACAGTAAGACAACCCCTTGTCTTAGGATTACAATACTGAATCCCACCCAGCTTCCTCTCTGAGAAGTTGAACAATTATAATAAATGGGCCAGAATATCCTGGCAGGCTCGCCAATAAATTGTCAACCTCGGTGTATGTCAGTGGAGGAAGGACTACGCACAGCCCAAACACACTCACAGCTTGCTTACGATCTCATTCATATATCATGCATCGTCACATCAAACCACTAGTAAAGTCTATAACTTTACTACACCTGATCATAGAACGAAACATCAATGCTTATGGAATCAAAAAAATAAAACATTCTCTCTTTCCTGAACTTCACAAAATCATTTATCTAAAACATCATTAACTAACCCGGTATAAACAGATTTCTACTTTACCTGGCCAGGTGATCTTAACTATTCACGAATCACTGTCTTTTCTTTTCTTTTCTTTTTCTTTTCACTGTCACTTTCACAACACGACACAACTGCCGGCACTGGTGTTGGTCTGATGGCGCCTGTCAGGAGACTGTTGGCGTTGGTCTGGTTCAGCTGCGAAGTGACGCTGCCAGGTATGAGGTCGAACCCCCGGTTAGATAGAACAGTGACTACAACATCGATCTGTTCTCCTTTCTTTCTTCCTGCATTAACGCATTGCACTCTCTCTCTCTCTCTTCTAGTCTGCTCTTATCAATGGACATGGTTGCTTTTCTTTCTTTTTTTTTTCTTTTCTTTCTTTTCTCTTCATTAATTACAACTCTTCTCCTCCCTCTT
>JAFLJL010002714.1:0-5000 GCA_018398815.1 Conus ventricosus
CACACACAACCCACAAAACACCCCACAAAAAAACCACACAAAACATACACACACAAAACACACTCTCTCCCCCTCTCCTCTGTCGTCTGTCTCTGTCTCTCTCTCTCCCTCTCACACACACACAACACACACACACACCCCACACCCACACACACACCTCTCTCTCTCTCTCTCTCTCTCTCTCACACACACACACACACACCCCCACACACACACACACAACATCACATACATACCCCACTGAAGTTGTGTCTGGACAGTTTTTTTTCCCCGAAGAAAAAAGGGCTCCCATATGATGGGCGAGATTTAAAACGATGGCGATCGTCAGATGTCGCCAGTGCTAATCCCCCTTTGAATTTTCAGGCCGAAAAACCCACGTTCTTGGGGTGCTTGGCTTTTCAGAATTCAGGGACACATTTATTAGGGGTTATATTTTGATCTTTAAAATTTTATGAGATTATGTTTCAAAAGATGCCCGCAACCCAACCCCGGAATGACTTTTTCATGTCACGCCATGCGCACAGCCCCCAGGCGACCAATCACTGGACAAAACCCCGGGGCCGCGGCCCAAATTTCAAGCCCACCGCGTAAAGCAGCCAAACCCGCCCTCGGCGCCCGCGAGCAAGCAACCCCGTCCCCACCCCCGGGGTTTTGGGAAATGAGCCGACGACGCCCAAACTGGACCGCCCGACTTAACACACGGGGACCGGAGAGGGCCGCCCACCTGGGGCCCCAACGCACGACAGGGGGTTTCGCGGACGGCCCACCAATGAACAGCCGTTTTGGGGGGCACGTGACGCAGCCACCCCCGGGGGGCCCCGGGAGGGGGTTTCCCCATGAGGGGGCCCCGGGGTGGTGGGGAGACTGACCAATGAAACGTCGGGAAAGCGGGGGGGGGACAAAGAAGGGGGAGGGGGTGCCGGGGAGCCCCCGGAGGGGGCGAGGTGGTGGGAACCCCAACGAGTCGTGGGTCGTTTTTTTGGATACGGGCAGTCTGGGCCCGGGTTCCCGTCGTCTTTTGCTCCCCCGGGTTGAGGGGGGTGGGCGTGGGGTTGGGTTGTGCCCCCTTGGGCTCAGCTGGCCCCCCCCCCCCCCCCCCCCCCACCCACCCTTCTTTTCCTGCCTCTCTGGTCCCTCCTTCCCCCCCCCCCCCCACCCCCTTTTTTTCCTGCCCAAAAACCCACACCCAACCATTTCTTACTGTCACAGCCCCCCCCCCTTGGGGTTGTTCCAATTTTTGAAAGATTGATAAGGCCCGCCAAGACCCCGCGGGCAAAAACAAAATCACACGAGAAAAAACCGGACCTGGAAGCGAAACGCGTCGTGTTTTGCCCTTGTTTTTCGGGTTTTTTTTTTCCCCAAAGGTTTTTTTGGGCGGAGCCTTGTAATATTTTTTTAAAAACCAAAAAAAAATTTTTAACGTTTCCCCCCAGCAGCCCCTCGCTTTGCAATTTGAAATTTCCTTTTCAGTTTTTTGGACCGGGTTTCCCTTGTTGCGTTGGGGGTTGGAAGGGGGTTTATTGTTTTTTTGGGCCCTTGTTCTCCACTGGGGTTTCCCCCCATGGTGTCTTCTTTGGGTTTTGGGTCCTTTCTTTCTTTCTTTTTTTCTTTCTTTCTTTTTTTCTTTCGTTCGTTTTTTTCCTTTCTTCCTTTCTTTGTCATTTTTTTTAATTTTTTTTCATTTTTTTTTCCCGGCCTTTTTTTTCCCCCCCCTTTTCCCTATCTTTTTTTCCTTTTTTCAATTATTCTTTTATTTTTTTTCTTTCACCCTTTCCTCTTTTCTGGGGGGGGGGGTCGTGTGGAGGGAAAATTGGGTTCCCAGTATTTGAAGTTAAAAACGACACCCGCAGGGGGAAAACAGGCAAAACATTTTGGGGCCGGGACTCCCCCCGGGCCCTCCCCAAAAACCCTGGAGGGTTTTGCCGGGTAAAAAAAGTGTTTTTTTCCAGAGGGGGCTTCCCCCCCCCCCCCCCCCCCCCCCCCCATGTTTTTCCCAAACGGGGGTTGAGGTGAAGAAAAAGGAAAAGACAACTGGGGGGGGCACTGTTTTAACATAGTAGAAAACGGGGGGCTTTTTTGGCTTTTTGAGTTTTTTGTGGTGTGTGTGTGTGTTGTGTGTGGAGAGAGAGAGAGAAAAAAGGGGAAAGAAGGGGGGGAGGGGGGAAGAGCGGGGGTTTTGGGTGGGTTACGTGTGAAAAGAGAGGAGAGAGGGCGAAAAGGTTTCCCCGCGCGCGATTGTGGGGGTTTGTGCGCCGTGCTCTTTTCCCTTTGCTTCCCCCTTTTTGGGCACACAAACGATTTTCCTTCCTTTTTGCCAAATAGTTTAAAAAAGGTTTGAACCCCCCACCCCCCGAAAAGTAAAGTGCTTGAGATTTAAATCCCGAGTTCCCCTGAACAAGGGACAAACGATTTTTTCCACTCAAAAATTTAACAAAAAAAAAAGAGTTTTTTGAATTTTTCCCATTTTTTTAAAATTTCCTTTTTTTACTATTTTCCCTTTTTAGCACAAAAAAACACTTTCAATTACAATTCCCAAAAATTTAATTCAATCAAAAATGCGCTACCCCTTAAAAAAAAAATTTCATTGGGGGGGGGGGGGGGGATCATGAAAAAGGGGAAAAAAGGGCGCAGACACTGAAACCCAAAACACACACAGAGAACAATTTTTAAACTAACCTAAAACCAAAAACCCAAAAATAAAAAAAACACTCAGAAAAAACTTCTGTTTAAAAACCCAACAATTAGCCTTTCATTTCATAAAGACAATGGCTCTTCAAAATTTCAAAAACCCCTCAACATTAGAACAAAACAAAAATTACACCCCAAGGGCAATACTCACAACAAATGCACAGTCAAACCTAACCCATTATTTTAACAATAAACGCACGTTATATTCACAAATTCACATCAAAAACAAAAAAATTCATTTTAAAAAATAAACCACTGTTTTATTCCCCATACTTTGCAGACATACCGTCAGCTTTTTACAGTCACTTCCCCCCCCGACCAAAAAGATAGGAAACGCACTTGCCCTCTTTCTTTTACAAGGAAATAGATATAATTTTCCTTTTTTTTTTTGTCTTTCCAAAAAGCAACACATGCCCAAGGAATGGTACACCAAAAGACATCAATGCAAAATTTCAAAGGGAAAGGGAAAAAGAAAAATTCTTTGTACGTTTTTCATTGTATTAATAAAAGAAAGAAAACAAACTCATCCCATCAAAGCCATTTTACCAAGACTAAACATAGGAACACCTCCAATTTCATGTAAAAACAAGAAAAAGCCTAAACACCTCCCAAACCCATCAATGAACTTTGACTTCAACTCTAATAAAAACAGTTACAAAAACCCTCTCCCCGTAATTTATAAAACGCTGCATCCCCCCGACAAAAAAATAATTTTTTCATCCCCCAAACCCCCCAATAATCGTTATGAAGCAAAACCCCGAACTACAACAGAGTTCTTTTCCCCCCAACAAGTCAATTAACCGTTTAAATCACAACATTTGACAAAAGCCCAAAAAATTAAACCTCCCCCACCCAAATTAAATTTTTTTCCCGCTGCACAAAATTTCCATGAAAATAATTTTAAAAAAACAAACTTAGTGAAAACCCAACAAAGGGGCCCCACAAACCCAACCCGGGGCCCAAACCCAAATTTCCCAAATAATTCTAATCAAACAAAGGGGCCGACAACGACCGCCCCTAAACCAATTCCAACTAATTCTAATCAGAACAAAGGGTCCGACAACGACCGGCGCTAACCAATTCCAAATATTTTAATCAGAACAAAGGGGCCGGGCAAAGACCGGCCCTAAAACCAAATTTAACTAATTCTAATCAGAAAAAAAAGGGGCCGACAAAGACCGGGGGCCAAACCCAAATTTCCCAAATAAATTTTAAAACAGAACAAAGGGGCCGACCCAAAGCCCGGTGTCGAAAAAATACTGTCCCCCCTGGAATTTAAACGCAGCGATAGCATTTTTTCGTTTAAATATTGTTTTCAGCGACAATATTTGCTGGAAACAATTGTCCCCCGCGAAAAACTTTTTACGAAAAAAGTTTCCCAAGAAATTGGGAGCCCGGCCTTTAAAAATGGGGGAGGATTTCCCGGGGAAAAACTGACGGTGCGAACGGGGGGGGTTTTAGAGCCGGCCAAATTTATATCCCCAAACAACCGGGCGCTGGAAAAACCAAATTTTTTTAACAATTTTAAACCCCCGGAAACCAAAAATTTTTTCCGGAAAAAAGGGCCCACCGGCCCCGGGGCCCCCAAAAACCCAAAAACCCAAATAATTCCAAAACAAACAAAGGGTCCGACAACGGGGTGTCGTATATAAACTGTCCCCTGTGGAATTGGGTTTGCAACGATAAACATTTCCCCGTGAAAAATTTTTTTTCATGCGACAATTTTTGCGGAAAAAAATGTCGCGCGACAACTTTCACGAAAAAAAAAAGTCCCATAAATTTGTAGCTGTCCATAAAAACAGTAATTCCCGGGAAATACGGGCGGGGCGAAAACGATTTTATGAGCGACAGTATTAATATACGACAGTGTCGTATATAATAACTGTCGCCGTGGAATTGTATCGCAGCGATAGCATTTCACGTGAAATATTGTTGCAGCGACAATAATTGCTGGGAAAAAATGTCGCGCGACAACTTTTCACGAAAAATGTCCCATAGAATATTGTAGCTGTCCATAAAATGCAGTATTTCCCGGGAAATACTGTCTCTGCGACATGATTTTATGAGCGACAGTATTATATACGACACCGACGCTAAACCAATTCCAACTAATTCTAATCGGAACAAAGGGTCCGACAACGACCGGCGCTAAACCAATTCCAACTAATTCTAATCAGAACAAAGGTCCGACAACGACCGGCGCTAAACCAATTCCAACAATTCTAATCAGAACAAAGGGTCCGACAACGACCGGCGCTAAACAATTCCAACTAATTCTAATCAGAACAAAGGGTCCGACAACGACCGGTGTC
>JAFLJL010002714.1:10000-12500 GCA_018398815.1 Conus ventricosus
CGGCTGAGCTATAAACACTATGAATTGGCTTGCCCCTCTCTCTGTCTGTCTCTGTCTGTCTCTCTCTCTCTCTCTCCTCTCTCTCTCTCTCTCTCTCTCTCTCTCTCTCTCTGTGTCCCTTTGTCTGTCTGTCTGTCTCTCTCTCTCTCTCCTCTGTCTCGCTCTCTCTCTCTCTTCTTTCTCTCTCTGTCTGTCTCTCTGTCTCTCTCTCTTTGTCTGTCTGTCTCTCTCTCTCTCTCTCTCTCTCTCTCTCTCTCTCTCTCTCTCTGTATGTGTGTGTGAAAAGAACTTCACTACTCTAACGAGCATATATATATATATAGCTTACTCCGTGCTGGTTTTTCACATACATGTGCATTTATGCGTACAATACAGTATAGGTTCATGTTTGTATGATGTAATATACAAGTGACGTACGAGTGTGCGCAAGCGCGCTCATCTTTTAACACGCGTGTGTGTTAATACGAGGGTGCGTGCATGTTCTGTCAATACTTTTTGAGTTGCAAGCTTGTACAACGCGTTTGTCCGGATAATGACGGAAGCGGAAGAGAGAGAGAGAGAGAGAGAGAAGCGTGGATAACTCACGCTCGGCGGGTCCTCAAGGGTTGTTTCCCCATGTTTTGACTGCTGGGTGTGATGTTTGAGCGCATCATAACCGGCCCAAACAGAATGGTTTTCGCGGTGAACAGCACACGCGCGGGCTTTCACGTCCCATTTACCCTGTTCTTAACCTCGACAAGTCCTGCTTTAACAGTGGAAGCCGTAATGGTGGCAGTATAACCTGGTGGATACGGCTCATTGCCGCGTTTCCATCCCGAAAATAGGTAAGACCTTTGAGGTTGTAAACACTTTTCATTATAAGAAGAAGAAAAAAAAAAAGGAAGGGGAAAAAAAGGAAAAAGAAAGAAAAGAAAAAAAAAAGGGGGGGGGGAGAAAAAAAATGGGAAAAGGAAGAAGGGGGGGGGGGGGTGGAGAACAGAAAAAGAAAGAAAAGAAAAGGAAAAAAAAAAGAATCTGGGCTGTTTTCACCTGATACGAACCGAATATGGAGGAGACGGAGAAATCCTGGGGCTGAAATTTCATGTACCCGTAGAACATTTAGTACGTGTGTGGGGTGTATGGTGTGTGAGCGGGTGGACGGGAATGAATAGAGGGGTGGATGATGGGCAATAACATCGTATGTATGAAAGGACCCCCCCCCCCCCCCCCCCCCCCCCCCCCCCCCCCCCCCCCCCCCCCCCCCCCCCCGTTAACACCGTGCCCCTTTATGAAAATATTGGTGATGTTTCTGTAGAAGTCTGTCTCTGTCTCCCTCTCTCCTCTCTCTGTCTCCATCTCTCCCCCCCTCTCCTCTCTCTCCCTCTCTCTCTCCTCTCTCTCACTCTCCTCCTCTCTCTCTCCTTCACTCTCTCTCTCATCTCTCTCTCCCTCTCTCTCTCTCTCTCAAATATACAAAGAACTGAATGTTAGACTCGGATGTGTGAAAATCAATGTTTTATTTTAACTCTCCTCCTCTCTCTCTCTCTCTCTCTCTCTCACTCTCTCTCTCTCTCTCCACCACACTACAACACACACCAACACACCCCACACACACAAATGCAAGAAGCTGAATTTTGGACCGGTTTGAAATCAATGTTTTTCTTTACTCCCCCTTCTCTCTCTCCTCTTCTCTCCTTCCTCTTTAACAAAAAAAACCCACCCCCACCCCCCCCCCCCCCCTTTTCCCCCAAAAAAACCCTTAAACCCCCTTTTTGTTCCTTTTTTTTTTTTTTAAAAAAAAAATTTTTTTCCACCCCAAAAAAAAAAAAAAAAAAAAAAAAAAATTTTTTTAAAAAGAAAAAAAAAAAAAAAGAAAAAAAAAAAAGGAAAAAAAAAAAGGGGGGGGGGGGGGAAAAAAAAAAGGGGGGGGGGGGGGGGGGTTTTTTTTAAACAAAAAAAAAAAAAAGGAAAAAAAAAAAAACTTTTTTGGGGAAAAAATAGGAGGGCGGAAAATTCGCCTAAACAAAACCAAAAAACAAATTTTTTTTATTTGGGGGCGGGGGGAAAAAAAAAAAAAAAAAACCCAAAAAAACATTTTTAAAAAAAGGACCCCCCCCCCCCCCCCCCCCCCCCCCCCCCCCCCCCCCCCCCCCCCCCCCCCCCCCCCCCCCCCCCCCCCCCCCCCCCCCCCCCCCCTTTTTAAAAAAAATTTGGGGGGTTTTGGGGGTTTTCCCTTTTCCTTCCCCCTTTCCCCCCCCCCCCCCCCCTTTTTCCCCCCCCTTTTTTTCCCCCCCCCCCCTTTTTAAAAAAACCCTTTTGTTAGGTCGGAGGGAAAAAAGGGGGGGGGCCCCCCCCCCCCCCTTTTTTTTTTTCCCCCCCCCCAAAAAAAAAAAGGGGGGGGGGGGGGTTTTTTTTTTTTTTTTTTTTTTTTTTTTTTTTGGGGGGGGGGGGGGGGGGGGGGGGGGGGGGGGGGGGGGGGGGGGGGGGGGGGTTTTTGGGGGGGGGGGGGGGGGGGGGGGGG
>JAFLJL010002714.1:22500-52500 GCA_018398815.1 Conus ventricosus
ACAGAAACCATAATGAATGATTGCCCACCGCTGTTCTCTCTCGGTGAAGAAAACCTAATATGCCTCTCGGGAGGCTTGACGCAGGATATTTTCTTTACCAGTATAATTAAGAACTGTAATCTTCAAACTTCTGAATCAGAAATTTGTTTCGGCAAACCGCCACACCACCACCAACGCCACAACCTAACCACCAACCCGCCACACCACCACCAACCGCCACACACCACCAACCGCCACACCACCAACCAACCGCCACAAATCACCCCACCCGCCCACACCACCACCAACCGCCACACCAACCAACCACCGAAGCCACACCCACCACCAACCGCCACACCACCACCACAAACCAACCACACACCACCGAACCGCCACACTCACCACCAACCGCCACAACCCCCCACCAACCGCCACCAGACAAGAAAAGGGGAAAAAACAAAAAACAAAATCAAAAAGAAAAAAAAAAGCCGTGCAATGACGCTGACAGCGAAGGGAGGGCATCAGAGATGATGGGTCTGCACCGTTCCCCTCGCGGGGTCACGCTAATCAACTACTACCGGGTCAACGAAGTAGAAAAGCAAAAAGGGCATTGTCGGAGCAAAAGACTGTACGCCCCTATCGGGCGAACTATTATCTTGGGACGGAGCAAAGCCGGTGTAAGAACCCGGCGCGAAACACCCCCCCCACCCACCCGCCCACCACCCCACCGCCCAACACACACAACCCACCCACCCACCACCAACCAACCACCATCACCACTTCTGCAGGGCACTTCGCTCTAACGCGCGTAATCGGATCTCTCGTTTGCCCCAACCGCCACCACAATCACCACCCCACCCCCCCAATCATCCCCTTTTAACGACCCCCCCCCTCTCCTCCCCCCTCCCTCGTCCCATCAATTCCCATCCTTCCTCCCCACTCTCCTCCCCTTCCTCATCTACCCGCTCTCCTTCCCCGTCCGCCCCCCTCACAGCCCACAAGGCGACTTTGGCCGTCCAGTAGTAGAAAGAAAAAGGCCCGGTTTGAAGCGGATACTGTTTTAAATTCGGGGTCGTGTATGTTTTTTGGTTTGGTTTGGATTTTTGTTGTTTTGTTGCTTTTTTTTTTTTTTCTGTGCATGAGACCACATTGAACATACAAACCCGAGCCGAGGTAGATCAAAAGTGAATTAATATTAACTCAAACTAGACACGCTATCAGTTTTGATTCCTATCAACGTCATCACTATCAACTCATCATGACATCTTTATTCATCCTCTCCATCTTCTCTTCTTCTTCTTCATCTTCTTCTTGAAGTGACATCATCATCATCATACCACCATCAACACACACAACATCATTATCATCAATCATCATCATCACAATCATCACCAACAACCACCATCATCACCACCGACCTCACCATCATTATATGATTGTTACCTGTACGTGGTATGCAGGGGAAAGAAGGAAGACTTTTCGGTCAGATTCTGCTCCTGGCATGCTGCATACCTCAAGGTGTTCCTCCATACCTCAAGAGGTGTTCCACAAATCCACAGCATCACACCCATCTCCAGCCCCCCCCCCCCTCCCCCCCCCCACCCCCCCTCCTTCTCCGTACAGTCTCCCAGCCCCTTCGTAACCCACCCCACATCTTTCCCGCATCATCCCCTCTTTGTTGCCCCTAACTCCCACCCCACCCCACCCCACACCCCACCCCACCCCCCCCGCCCCTCTGCCTTACCATCTTCGCTCCATTCTTCCTAAACTTACTACCCGGTAGCTTTTTAAGACTGTGCTGGTAATTTATTCACGAGAAGTCCAGTTGCGCTTCAGCACAAGTCTTTAAGTGCTCTGTTATTATTTTACATGATATGTTGATTGTATCTTCTGTTTATCTATCTGTGTGTGGCGTGCGCGCGCGCGCGTTGTGGTGTGTGTGTGAGTGAGTGAATGCCACTGGAAACTTAATGATTGTAGTAGTAAATCAAGAAATAAATTAAGCAGCCGGATTCGAGCCGATGATGTGAATTGTCCTTTTATGTTGTGTATTTTGTTTTTTCACTTATTATCATTATTATTAATATTATCATCATCATCATCAATGTGTTTTGTGTTCCGTTCAGCGCTGCTTTTCGCCTTATATATATATTTTTTTAATGCAATGGAAAATTTGGGCCGCCTCTGTCATTGTATTATGGTTATCACCATGCTTTCATGGAATACACAAATCTCATACGACTGGGTGAATAGATGATTTATTTTTTCTTAAAATTGATTGGGAATTTACCTCCTGAAAAAAAAAAATGGTCATGGAAAAAAGTGTGAAACGTATTTTTTTCATTTTTGTTTGTTTTTTTGGTTTTGGCAAGTGGGATGGGAGAGGGGGGTGGGATGGGAGAGGGGGTTGGGTTAATGGCAAAATTCAAGTTTTTTAGTTGTTGTTGTTTAAAGGAAAATTGAAAAGATAAAATCCATAGGAAGTTGCGGCGCCAAGTTTTTAAACAACGAAACCGCAGATGGCAACGCCTGCCAGCCCACCCCCCCCCCCCTTCAACCCCCCCCCCTCCCCCTCCCCCGTCGAATTTATCACCCCCCCCCCCCCCCCCCGCCCTTTCTTGATGGGTTTTCAAAAGTTCGAAATTTTGCAGGGGAGAAGAAAAACGAAAAAACTAAAGAAAGAAAAGGGCGATGAAAAAAAAAAAGAAGAGAATAACTGGGTGAAACAAAAAAGAGACAGCTCCCGATGGGGGCTGTGCCTGTACATTGTAATCCTACTGACCTCCGCTGTCCACCCGACGGGGGAATCGTGATGTCTTGCTTTAAGTGCACTAGTTGATGTATTATAAGTCAGGCTTAACACACCAAGTATCTTTGGCACTCATAACGCATAGGCACACTCACTTTTCGCCCGACCATTTTTATTTTGGCCTACGGTCCCGTCACTCTTATTACTTCACTCTCTAACCCACACGTTGTCGTACCGCGCGACATGTGAAGCAAATGCGAACGTGAAACGCCTGATATCACCAAGGATACCTGCCAGTAGTACTCTTGCGTCACAACCTTTTGTTGTGGCCTTCTTAGCGAGAGGCCCGAGGCTGACGTCACATGATTTTACTGACATCACCGCCTATCAGCGTTTCGAAGGCACAACGATCTTCGTTTTGTCTTCCTCCCCCGAACTCAAGTGAGTGAATTCCGTAACAATACGCCATCCTTCTCTCAAACCCGATGTGCACTCCTTCACTTAACCTTTCTTCTGCCCTCTGTTAGGGCCAAAACCAAACAGTTTTATTGACGGTAGTTCGCCCAAATGTTCTGTTCTCGCAATGGAGGGGTCGTCTCAATTGGACAAACACGCTCCATTGCGTTCATGAGTGTTTGAACCAGCCTGGTGCCTTTTTCTCACGTGGTTCCTTTTCTCCGATTCGACACAAAAGACAGCGTCTGGGTCTCCGAACCCACTGCTCCTACGATTTACCCTTCCCGATTACCAAATCGTACGGGCGGCTTCGGAACAGCCAAAGCCTGTACACTTCACAATAAAATGGTGTATCAATAAACACCATGGGCCGATTTGAATTCGCTACTGTTTTTCATCTATTTGACTACGAACCTCCGCGTGTTTTACACCTGTGAATTGTCCCTTCTCAATTCTCAAACCAAGGGACCTGAGATTTTTTTCTTCCTTCAACCATGACAACCATGCAACCCAGAGTCCTCAAATGACATTAACCATCATTGTGTCACCTACTCTGCCTTTTGTGCACATCCAAGTTACGCCTGAATCTGTGAACACACAGCCACAAATCCAACAAAATAACAACTGTCTCTTTGTTCATAACTCTTTCTACCTGCCCTCCCTCTTTCCTTGCCTGCTCCACATTTTTGCCTGCTGCTTCTGAGACTTAAATATATCAATCCCTAAGTCCAAGTGCCCTGGTCTATATTGCCAAAAAACCAGGTACGCTCATATCCCCAGCCCACGTGGCTATGGTTTTCACACCCTTGTTTGCCTCACGTGACGTCTGTGGGCCTACGGGTGTGTAACTGATACTCATTACGTGATCATGTGCTGGCATAATAACTAAAACCGTCCTCTGGATATGCCTCCAGGCCCTCTTCTTGTGAGGCCAAGTCGCGCCTCGCTTCATATCCACGGTAAATCTCTGCTGCTTCAAGTACTCATTCCGCTATGACACGACACCCCTCTCCATTAGGTGTATTGATGAGGCCCCGGCCTCGGCCCGCCCTGCCCACAACCGTCATGTATCTGTTCTTTCTTTCATAAAACCAGTGTCTTGAGGGCCTTCAAAATCACAGTTCCACATCACTCAGATATATCTAACCACATGATAAAGTAATGATCTAGTCTAACTCCGAACTGTGTGTATGTCTCACACACCAGTTCTGATTCTCCTTCTCGCCTCGCGAAACTTACGACGCCTAAAAACCATCTTCATTCAAAACATATGCCTTTAGAACTGCTTGTTTCACCTTGTCAAAATCTCTCTCCTGATCACACCTTTGGTTAAGGTGGAAAACTTGTGTGTAACCCGACCCTGTCAACAATGCATACAGTTTATTAGCCCAGGTCATCTTCGGGGCAGCCCCGTGCTCGGCAAATGATTCAAACCGACTGATATAGGCAATCGATCGAATCAGTTTCTTCTCTGAACATGGGAGTTTAGGTCTAAGTGCGCAACTTAGTCTGCGGCTACTGACTCATAACTGGTGTCTATTTCACTAACGAATTTCAGAATTTATTCTTTCCAACTCAATTTGTTTGGCTAGAGTCACAGCGAATGCCGCTTCCTAGTAGTATAAATGCCTGCTCGTTTCGACGGAGATGACATGCATAATTTACATCGCGCCTTTGCAGCTGAATCTCTCTGCCTCTGCGTGATCTTGCTCTGCAGCAGGCACACTTCCGCATCTGCTTTCGCCTTCGACGCAGCATGTATCTAGTCTCAGAAAAGTCACTCCGCCTCTCATCCGAGATCCTTGACAGCGTCGAGCTGTGCCTTTTTCAAACTTTATCCTATCTTTCAGTTCAGCCCTTTCATATCTCTCTCAGTATCTTTCTGTTCTGCTGAGCATACAATGAATCTACGAAGTTCCTCTCCTGTATAAACCCAGTTATCTCCCCTAAACAATCAGTTCCTCCGCAATGGGAGTAAAACTTTCATCAGCCATTTCCCTTTTCTTATATGTTAGCTCCACTAAAAACATTACTCCTCATATAGACCTGGAAAAAGTTGGTACAGCTCAGTTTTATCTAACAAACGGTACGAGAACACAACACAACCAGGTAATGTCCAAACAAGGAGCCTTAATCTAAAACCACAGCTTCTGTTGAGAGTTAAAGACTAGAACCTCGTTCTTCGTTTCTTCCTGTTTCTTTCTTCTAACGACTTTTTTGATTAAATACAAACACCCCTACACACAAGTCAAAACACAACACTTCAAAGAACTAAAGGAAGATAATTAAAAGAGCTTAATTAAAATTGCCTTTAGGTGACGCTCTCCCCAGTATACTCTATACTGCTCACTTTAGTTTCCTCCCGCCTGAAACAAAATTGGGGCCATGCAAACCTGGCAGGCCTCCCACTTTGTCCAGGACGGGGGAAATCGTAGATAGTATTGCTTAAAGTGCACTAAGTTGTGTATCATTAGTCAGGCAAAACACACCAAGGTTATCTCGCACTCATACCAACGCAAATTCACACTCATGCGCGCACCAAACATTCCCTTCACTCTAGCTGGGAATGGGATGTCATTGGCATTCTTTCACCACCTAAACAAACTACGACTGAGACCAAGAAATACAAATACTAAGCTACTTAATAATAATCATGAACAATCAAATCACCCACGAATGAAAATAACACAACATAAAAGATCAATACTTCCTAATTCCCCCGGGTTATAATGAAATGACTTCTTACCCCTGGGCCAGGTTTTCTCACAACACAACCACGCTTTCACACCACACCACAGTTACTGAAAAAGTCTCTTCACGTCTTCTATCCGAACCTGCTTGATGGTGATGCCGCTTGGTTGACTGGCTCCAGGCAATCTAGGACTGGGGTCTTCGGAGGTCGTCTCTGGGATCTCGACGTCGAACTCTTCTTCATCCTATCGTCTTCTTCACCCACCTCAGGTTCCAAATTCAGTTTGACTGTCTTCAACCCACCTCTGGGCTTCAAACTAGTTTCCTTCCTTCCATCTTTTCTTAACTCTAAGACCTTGCTGTCCTTCTATCCCCAGCTCCACGTCTCTCTCTCGACCCTTTACTCTGTCCTGCCACTCCTCTCCCTCTCTCTCACTCTCTGTGCCTTCTCTCTCACTCTCTCGTGTGTATGTTCCTGACACGTTGTTCTTCCCTCATTTTATTTAGGGGTAAACAAAGGAATTCCCCTTAGGGCCATGCCTTTGGTCCCCTGCAGCTTCTCAAACCCCAAGTTCACTAAGTACCGACTGAATTCTCCACTCCGCTGTACATTCCAACACACATCAGCATTTACATAACAAGACAACCCCCTAACCTAATTGATTAGCAAACACACACTTAGGCCCCAGATGGACACGAAAATTCCCCCCGCCGACTCGTTGTCAGTTTTAACAACAGTAAAATATCTTAAGGAGGGCTAACTACAACCTCCACACGCATTCAGACCAGCCTTGACAATAGAACCAACACAGTGACCCACGGCAATACCATTCAGAACAAATCCAAGGCCCCCCTGCTCTTCACAGACTGTTTACTAACAAGAACCTCACTGACCGAGCATTTAGCGCTCACCGTTGGGGGCCCCGAGGTCGTATGTGGTTACAACCCTTACCCCCTTTCGTCGCGCCACCAGGCAGGTCCGAACTCTCTCTCCTAGGTGTTGTTTGACATCCTGAAACCCCCCACTTCGGCCGTGTGCTGTGGTAAGGTACCCTGGTTTTACTTGGTCAAATTACCTATTTGTTACCAACGTACAATGTCCCATTGTCCTCTCCAACGTCTAAGCCTTTTGAGAGGTTTTCACAATCACGCTCCTTGACAACCGCCAAGCATGGGAGGAGGGTATATGATGATGACCCCCCCCCCCCTGACCCCGTCAGGGCCATGGACAGGTCACTCCTGACAGGTGGTTGGCTTCCAGTAAGGGGACGGCATGTCATCCGGACTTCTGAGCAGGAGGTACATCGGGGGACCTGATGTTGATTATCCATGGTAAGGAGTCGTGCGTCACGAGGCATGGTCAAGGGTCGACAACTCAGGATGAAAGGACACAGGAAGTATGAATATAGTTCAGCAGGATAAATATATATATAATATATATATTAACAATATATAGAGAGCGAGGTGCGGAGAAGAGAGAGAGAGAAAGAGAGAAGACAGAACGATTTAGTGGTAGGGAAAACAATGTGCAGACCAACAATCAATTTAGTGGTAGGGGAAAACAAGTGCAGACCAACGATCAATTTAGAGGTAGGGGAAAACAAGTGCAGACCAACAATTCCTCCATTATTACATTAATAGCAAAGATTCGAAAGGATATATAATATATATATAGTTTTACAAAGATTCAGTTCTCCCAAGGGCAAGGCACCACTCCACAGCAAGAAGCGGAACAAAACGTTGCGCTGGTGTGTGTGTGTGTGTCTCTGGTGTGTGTGTGTGTCTGTCTGTCTGTGTGTGTGTGTGTCTGTGTGTGTTCCATACATCCAGTGCTTTTTGCTTTGTGTATTTCTTATCATATCCTCTCTGTCCAGCGATCAAGCCACAATGTGAAAGTTCTGCGACAAAGCCCTGGTGGAGGAACAAGTTGAACATGTGAATTGTTTTAATATATATATATGGGTAGGGTTCACTAGTCCGAGGGTTCACTAGTCCGAGGGTTTACTAGTCCGAGGGTAGGGTTCTAACCCTAACCCTAACCCTTACCCTAACCCTAACTCTAACCCTCGAACTAGTGAACCCTGGGACTACCCTAACCCTAACCCTAACCCTAACCCTCGGACTAGTGAACCCTCGGACTACCCTAACCCTAACCCTCGGACTAGTGAACCCTCGGACTACCCTAACCCTAACCCTCGGACTAGTGAACCCTCGGACTAGTGGGACGTTCCCACTATATATATATATGTGTGTGTGTGTGTGTGTGTGTGTGTGTGTGTGTGTGTGTGTGTGTTCCCAGCCTTACAACAGTTAGGTGTGAATACATTCGACTTAACAACGACAAAAGGGCCACTGGACAAAGACAGAATTAATGTTATTGTGCCCATTTCTGTCGCATTGGTTTTGAAGAGCACCATGCTGTGCAGCATGTGCTTATCTTTTAGCATTTCCCTTTGTGTGTGAAGAGTTCCCGGTTATCTCTGTGTGTGTGTGTGTGTGTGTGTGTGGTGTGTGTGTGTGTGTGTGTGCGTGCGTTTGTGTGAGCGCGCGCGCGCTAGTGCGTTGTATGTGTGTGATGCATTTTTTTCTTTCTGTCTTAAGTGCGAATGTGGATAAGACCCCCCCAAAAAAAATGTCCCGTTAAAAGAGAAACACGAGGTAAAGAAAAAATACTAGCTTTTTTTTTTAAGCAATATTTGCTGTTTTATTTTATTTATTTTTTTTTTACACATAATTTCTTTTTTTCTTTTCGGCGGTACCCACACAACCGAAAGTCTCCTCACGCACACACACAAAAAAAAGTTACGTTAAAAAAAAAAATCACTGTCATTGCTCCCCACCCACCCACCTCGTCCCCTCTTCCACCCCGACCCCCCTCCAACCCCTTGTTGTTGTTCCGAGTAACGCTAGATTATGTGCCTACCTTTTTGCCCTAACCGACGGAAATGCAGTCGTTCAAATTCAGCCCTGTATTCTGTACCTCACTTTTGTTTTGGTTTTGTTTCTGTCGTTGGTTAAAATCTTCCACAAAGAAAATTCCAGACCTCAGCTTTTGGTGGTTTTCTGTCCCCGGGAGCTGGGCTGTATATATCATTTACCTCTGTAAAGGGAGATAATTGATTGATTGGAGGGGGGAAAAGCTTTCCGAGTTATTCGTTGAGTTTTCTTCTGTCAGTATATTATCGTCTGTAACGGCGGTATCATCTTTTACGGCGGTTTTTGTGGCTATTGCACGGATTGGAAGTGCACGGTCAGATTCAGAGTCATTTTAAGTCGCTCAGCTACACCACACACACACAACGCGCGCGCACGCACGCACGCACGCACACACACACACACACACACACACACACACACACACACACACACACACACACACACGCCGCCCCCCCCCCCCCCCCCCCCCCCCCCTCCGATACAAGAGCTGATCGGTAGGCCTGCAAGATTGCTTACAAGTCACAGCAGATGACCGACTGCAAGCTCGAGCTTAATTTCTGCATTTCATCGAGATCTCAAATTGACTGCCGATACCACCGATCTCGAAGGAACTGTATAGAGTTTCGCATCTCCTTCAGCGCAACGTCTGGGCAGAGAACTGGATTTATTATAAGTACCCGTAAGTGTAAGCCATTGCGCAAAAATGCAGATATTCTTACAAACTTAAAAGAAAAAAAAAACATTTTCTCCGCCGGACAGAAGGGACCGATTACAGGACAAAACACGACGCGTTTCAGCCTCTTTGGTCTTTTTCAGGCAAGAAAAACCACATTCAGGATAATGAAAACGATGGACGAGCAATCGCTTAATGTCCTGACACTGGGTACAAAATGGGCGTTGTGATTTTCATGTCGTTGCACTGTCTGAAATCAGATGGAGACAACATCGCTTTTGCTTGGGTTCCCCCCAGCCATGTGGGCATTCGAGGCAATGAGGTGGTTGATCAGTCATCTTGCCAAGAGGGCCACAGAGAAAGAGTTCGAGTAGATTGTCTATCCCTTACACTGATCTGAAACCCCAAACACAGGCGTATGTCAAAGACCTCTGGCTGGTGGAACGGAACTCGCAGACGGATAACAAATTGTACTAAACCCGTCCAAACCTGAAAGAGTTTTTAACCATGTTCCCGAAGCGGCCGTAAAGACGAAACTGTCTTGTGTCGTTTGCGTACGGGGCCATTCGTTTTACACCCATTCTTATCTTTTAAAAGGTGAAGAAACTCCGTGGTGCATTCCACGTCATGTACCACTCACAATGAAACATGGTCTTTTAGATTGTTGGGACTTGCACGATGTGAGACATAAACACTTTACAGCAGACTCCATGAAAACCCTGTTCAGAGATGTCCCACCTGACGTGATCTTTGAATTTCTGAAAGAGATTAACATTTTTCATCTAAGATTTTACGGAAGAAAATTTTTTCAACGCATTTCTGGTGCGTTTTTCAGGTGGTGTATTTTAAGAGATATGTGAAATGGTGTTTTTTTGTTTTTAATGACTTGTGGGTTGACTTGAACGTGGTGACAACCCAGATAAGGCCCTTTGCGGTCGTCGAGCTATAAGCAACATTACCTTACCTTACTCTAACATTAATCAATGATGACACCCCATACATCCCACTCACGGCAGTGTGACGGAATCAGCGATGAACACACCCATGGGATCTGGTTGTATGGGCTTGGTCCCGGTTCAGGGTGGTTGAGTTGGCCGAGATTTGGATGATCTTTCTCGTCGCCCTCCTTGGGAACCATCCGGGCTCGCTCCCTCCAAAACATTCTCTCTGTGTGAGGCTTGTCTCTGTGTCGATCTCCGACTGTGTTCAGAAAGATGGGCCCCTGACAGGGGAGGCTACTACTACACCATTGTGCTTGTGATTGTGTTCCCTTTTCTTCTCTCCACTCTCTTCTTCTACCTTGCGTCGCATGTGTCATGTGACACATCGACAAAAGTTTTTACTGGAACTCGGGGCCTAGCAGACCCGTGTGTGTGTGTGTGTGTGTGTGTGTGTGCGGCAATCGAATCGGGTTTCTTAGTTTTTGCGATCTTATCGTCATGTCTTTCTCCCTTCTTTTATTAAGCTCTGAGGGCAACAAGCCCATGAACACATGTCCTAAAAAGCAATTAACTTTGATTCGTAACATGAACATAGGGCTTTTCGAAGAAAAGTTTGAATTTCACTCTCACGCACTCGTAAATTTAGGAGGATGGTGGGGGGTGGCGGACGTTAACAAGATTTTTTTTCTTTTTCTTTCTTTTTTTTTTTTTCTTTTTCATTTCTTTTTCATTTCTTTTTCTTTCCTTTCTCTTTTTATTTATTTTTTTTTTAACTTTTCTTTCTTTTTTCCAACAAAGACTGTGACGATCTCCCACAATTTTTTCTTTTCTCCCCCCTCCCGCGAGAAGTCTACGACGTCCTACCAGGCCGTGTGTCCCTCTCTCTACTCCTCTCACCTTCCAGCCAGCCAGCCTCCCCCCCCCCCCCCCTCCCCCCTCCCCCCTCCCCTCCCCAAGTGACAGGTCGCTTCAGGGGGCGTAGCCACTAGCAGTGAAAGCCGGTAATGGCTCGTTGTCTTTGCCATCTCTTGACAGCCGTTGTTTGTCTCCGTCCTGATGGCAGGGAGGGGTGGGGGGAACGGACCGATATCGCTTCATCGCAGCATCATTCTGACAGCCAGGAAGCCGGGAGCTGGGCAGAGAGGGGGTGTGTGTGTGTGTGTGTCTGTCTGTGTCTGTGTGTGTGTGTGTGTGTGTGTGTGTGTGTGTTAGATATCTTTCGTGTGTGTGGTGTGTGTGTGTGTGTGTGTGTTGGATATGTCTTTCGTGTGTGTGTGTGTGGTGTGTGTGTGTGTGTGTTGGATATGTCTTTCATGTGCGTGTGTGTGTGTGTGTGTGTTTGGATATGTCTTTGGTCTGTGGTGTGTGTGTGTAGTGAGGAAACCGTACACCTCTTCGTGTCTGGTTGAGTCTAGGAGGAGGGAAGGGGGCGGTGGGGGGGGGGGGGGGAAGAGAGTGGGGGGGGGGGGGGGTTGGGGTTGGGGAAGGTGGTTCGGGACTGGGGTGACAAGAGATGTTATCGTGCATTCTATTTGTTAAGAGGGAATATTTCTCCGTCATCGGCGAAACGTTGGATGTTTTATCACACGTAATGTTGGTTCAAATAAGAGTGTGGGTAAGAGCCCGGATCAGAGAAGAAAGAAAGGAAGAAAGAAAGAAAGAAAGAAAGAGGACAAGTGGAGGAGAAATGCCTTCTGTCTTGACGGGGGAAAAACACATTTGGTATTGTTTGTGATCTCCATTATATTTCTTTTTATAAGGAAGTCACTCCTCTCTCTCTCTCTCCCCCCCCCCCCCCCCTCCCTCCCTCCCCCTCACAACACCCTGTAATTACACATCCGAAGAATATAATCTCTCCGGTGTCAGATACGGACGCCCCTTTTATTTCTCCTTTCCTCCCAAGTCGACAACTTGTCTCCCCCTTTTTTGTGTAACCCCCCATTTTTTTTTTTTTTCTTCTGCCTTTTCTCCCCCTGGCTGGAAGGTCCCCAAGCTGATGGTCACTGACGGGGGAGGGGTCAGATAGCAGAGGTCAAAGATCACCATATGTCCTGTTTTGAGGGGGGCGGGGGGGGGGGGGGGGAATGGGAGGGGGAGGGGGGTTAGGGTAAGGACACGGAAGGGGGTGGATGGGATTGAATTCTTCGAATTTCTCTGTGTCTGTCTGTCTCTCTCTCTCTCCTCTCTCTCTCTCTCCTCTCTCTCTCTCTCTCTCTCTCTCTCTTTCTCTCTCTCTTTCGTTCTTTCCGTCGTTCTTGATTTCTTTTACCCTTCCTCTTTCGCAGCGACCCCCTGAGCTCTACATCTGTCGCTGTTCTGTCATCGTCGTTACGATGTTGGGTGAAAACCGTCTCGTCTTGTCTTTAGGTTTTTAAGAATTTTTTTTTTTATTTTTATAAAGAACAATTTGTTTTTTAGTTTCAAGAGAACCTAAGGGCCGTTTTTCACGTCGACGGAAAAGAGGGGAGGAGGGGAAAAAAACGATGGGGGGGGGGGGGGGGGGGGGAGACACAATGAAGGATATCGTGAAGGAAGCGCTTTTCAGGTGAAGACCATTGTACGCTTTAGTCGCATTTTAGGGCAGGAGATTAATGGTAACATATATTTTTTTTTAATAAAAAAAGAAAAAAGAAGAAAAAGGCGCCGAGAGCTGTGAGATCTGTAAATCCATTAATCTCCTGCCCTAAAATGCGACTAAAGCGTACAATGGTCTTCACCTGAAAAGCGCTTCCTTCACGATATCCTTCATTGTGTCTCTCCCCCCCCCCCCCCCCCCCCCCCCCCACCTCCGCCATCGTTTTTGTGCGCGTGTGTGTGTGTGTGGTACAACCTTGAGTTAATCTGATAATAAATTGGTTTCAGTCAGTGTGTGTGTGTGTTTTTATTAGGGGCCGGTAGTCCGTGCAATGATACTGAGTTCGGAGTCACATGTTGCGAGCTCAAGGTGCGTTGGCACCCAACATGAACATTGCTGTGTGTTCGCTGCCGATCTCCGTGTGTTGTCGTTCTGGTGGAAGATGTAGTAGTGTGTGACAGGAAGCTTCCCCCCCCCCCCCCCCCCCACCTCCCATCCTCCACTGCCCTGTTGTTGATGGTTAGCCCCTGTGACAGACATATCGCCACCCTCTGCATGGGCGCGGACGTCAAACCTGAATGTAACGGTTAAAGCAAAAGATGCTTCAATCTTCAATCTTCAGATTTGTAGGTCAGGGCCGTCATAGTTGACTATTATTGACCTGCCTACCTTTGAAAGATGCCGGTCATACCGGAGCTCACGCGCGTGAGTTTTTTTTTTTTTTAAATCGTGAGTTGTTTTTTTTTATAATTACGTGGTTCCCATGCCCCATGAGGCGTGATTATCGTTTGGTAAGTGTGTGTGTGTGTGTGTGTGTGTGCGCGCGGCGTGTGTGTGTGTGGTGGTGTTGTTTATGTATCATGTATGAGAGCGTCATCTACAGCCCCGAAGGCCCTTGTGCTGAGAATATTTACTCACCCTGCAGGGCTAAAAGTGAGAAAACCGAGGTAACCAAGTGTATGACCGGGATTGAACAATCAGCAACAGAGATCATCGATTCAGTTTTCGATGTTACGATATGAAATTCCGAATTTGTCTGCACGGTGTGGAAATGTAATATCTGAACTATGTGAAATATAGAATATCTAAAACGGTGTGAAATTTTAGAATTCTCTCTCCCCCCCCCCCCCCTCCCCCATGGTACTGCTCAAATGACTGGTCAGGAAAATACTTTAATGGAAAGAGAAGCACCTTAGGTACCGTGTACGCTCCACGTGTCTGGTCTGCCTACTTTTAAAGAAAAGAAAGAAGACAGAAATTTTAGGGCCATACGTCCAAAGTATTCGCGGTCTCGACGTGTAAAAAACATTGACGCGGCTGATTTCCCGACCTTAGTTGAGGCATTACCTTGTTTAGCGCGGGTCATGTGACCCGCCTATCACTTCCGTCCGACACTGGGACAGCTCCGCCAATCAGTCACGGAAGAGTTGACAGAATTCAGTTATCATGTAGAGCTCGATTTATACGTTATGTTTTTTTTTTTTATTTTCTGTTGTTGTTGTTTTGTGAAGTAAAGAGACACAAATATAAAATAAAAACAAACACACACACACGTAGAAAGGAACCTGAGGTGAAGAATCAAGAAAAGAGGACAAGATGAAAACCGGAGCGAGAGAGAGAGAGGGGGGGGGGGGGGGGGGGGGGGTGGGGGGGGGGGGGGGGGGGGGGGGGGGGGGGGGGGGGGGGGGGGGGGCGGGGGGGGGGGGGGGGGGGTGGGGGGGGGGGGGGGGGGGGGGGGGGGGGGGGGGGGGGGGGGAGGGGGGGGGGGGTGGGGGGGGGGGGGGGGGGGGGGGGGGTGGGGGGGGGGGGGGGGGGGGGGGGGGGGGGGGGGGGGGGGCGGGGGGGGGGGGGGGGGGGGGGGGGGGGGGTGGGGGGGGGGGGGGGGGGGCAGAGCTCAGAGAGGGAGAGACAGACAGACAGAGAGGCGCACACAAACACACTGATGAAAACAAAGCACAAGAGACAGCGAGAGAAACAAAGAAAAGAGACCCAGAGAAGAGAAACAAAGAAAGAGACAGAAATGAGAAACAGAGAAAGGAAATAAGAGCTGAAAAGCAAAGAAAAGAGACAAAAGAATGGGGGAAAAAAAACAAAAGAAAAGAGACGAGAAATGAGAAACAAAGAAGAACAAAAAAAGATTAGAGACTTTAGATGAAAAAAGACACGATTAGAAAAAACACAAGCCGAAGACCTAGCTGCTCTCACTCTTATAATTCAGCCGCTAACGTACCCCCCCCCCCCCCCGCCCCCCCCCCACCCCCACCCCACCACCCCCTCACCCCTTCGCCCATGCACCCCAAAACTTAACGTCCACTGATTGACAGAGAGTTGTTTGGTGGGGTTTTTTTTTTCTCTTCACGACCGTGCACGCGGTAGCCGGACCAGCTCGCAGATTGACAGGGATTGGGGGGTGGGGTGGGATGGGGAACGGGGGTGGTGATGATTGCACTGCAGAAACAGGAATTAGAGATTGGGATGGGAGGAGGGGTGGGTTGGGGGGGGGGGGGGGGGGGAGAAGATGTTTGACAGACGAAAATCCGCTCGCACACAGAAGTGCATTTGGACTCTTTTTCTTCCTCTTCCCTTCCCCCCCCCCCCCCCCCCCCCCCCCCCCCCCCCCCATCCCAACAGGTGTGTAGCTCAAGCTCTGTCTAATCGGAAGAAAGGTTAAAAAAAAAAAAAAATTAAAAAAAAGGCAAAAAAAGGACAAGTCCTTGAATATGAATAATTTAGCGAGAGAAAGGAACAAAGATGAGGAACAAACAGCAGAAATAAAACAACAACACAACCACCACCGTAACAACAAAGACCCGTATTAGTTTTTAATTTCAACGTCTTTTCCGTTTAAAAATCAAATTTGATATCTGATACGAACAAGACAGATGTTTCTGCAGGACTAGGGCACAAGGAGAAAAAAGTGTTACAATGGTCAGCCTCAGATTGTTTTTTTTTTTTTTTTTTTGTTAATTTGTTTCAAAATCCTTTAGATAAACATAGTGATCCCTTGATATCGGTGGGAAGAACCGTTTAACATTCAATTTACTCATTCTTTGTTTTATTCTCCCTCTCTCTCTTCATCCTCTCCTCTCTCTCCTCGCGCGCGCGCGCGCGCGCACAATCCCCTCTACTCTCTCTCGCCACAATTCTCTCTCTCTCTCTCACTCACTCTCTCTCTCTCGCGCGCGCGCGCGCGCGCGCGCCACAATCCTCTCTCTCTCGCCACAATTCTCTCTCTCGCTCTCTCTCTCTCTCTCTCTCTCTCCGCAATACGTCAATGAGTGATAATCCTACGCATTTGGCCAAGAAAGGGGGGGGGGGGGGGAGATGCTTGCACGTGCAGAGAGGGAGCGGGGGTGGCTGCGGTGGATGGGGGGGGGGGGGAAGGAGGAATGTGACATTGACCGAAAAGTTATGGTCGCACACAACGGGATTTTTTTTTTTTTTTTTTTTCCACCACTCCGCCGAGGAGTCGAGGAGTTGTTTCACACCCGATCTGTTGGTTGATTGACTGGTTGGTTTGGCCTGTCTGTCTGCTGTCTGTCCTTAGTCTGTCTGTCTGTCTCCTGTCTGTCTTCTCTTGTCTGTCTGCGTGAGTACACACGAAACTGACGGACCGATGTGATCGAAACTTTGTGGAAAGTGGAAGGTATCCTAAGAGGACTACCCCAGTGAGTTTTGATGTGGGCGAACCGGATCCGATCAGACTGACCGGGATTCGCTTAGCGGGATTATTTCAGGGTTTTTTATGTGTGTGTGTTTTTTTTTTTTTTTCAACCCACTTGAACATAAACACAGAGAAGTTACTGTATATAATTGATTAATAGCACTTAAAGCGATTTAATATTTCATTGCATTACAGTGTAGGCTTCTTGTGATATAAACGAGACGTACCTTATTTTCTGTAACCGAAAACAAATAAAAGCCACAGGGAAATAACCTGTCCATCCGCACGGAATCGCCAGACTCAACCACGCGTGCAGTTGGATTATGATCTTATCAACGGTTTTGTGGGTTTAAGGACGACTGTTCGGTTTCGCTGAGATTTGGGGGGATTTTAAGGAAGGGGGGGTTGGGGGGGGGGGGGGTGAATAGAGATGGGTCCTTTGAATAAACTTTAGATTAGTACGTTAATCTCACACAAGCTCGAAGTCCTTTGCGTTAATTCTCTTCGGTTGTGGAGAACAGCGGCTTTTTTTTTTTTTTTTTGGGGGGGGGGGGCGGGGGGGGGGTGGGGGGGGGGGAGGGGGAGGGGGGGGGGGGGGGGGGGGGGGGGGGGGAGGGGGGGGGGGGGGGGAGGGGGGGGGGGGGGGGGGGGGGGGGGGGGGGGGGGAGGGGGGGGGGGGGGGACGGGGGGGGGGGGAGTATATCATTGCGTTCTAAGCAGTGTTCAGGTGCGCAGTTGTTCAATCTGTCCTGTATTTCTGTCTTGTCGGTATGGTCTGTCTGCTCGCTGTCTCACTCTCAAGTCTGTTGTGTCTCTTCTCCTTCTCATCCTCTCACACTATGTGTCTCTGTCACTCTCTCTCCTCTCTCCTCTCTCTCCTCTCTCTCTCTCTACTCTCTCTCTCTCAGGCATCATTCACTCACTCTCACTCGTGGCCGGTTGTCGCAGTCGAGGTTCTAGGGGCCCCGGCGTGCCGCGCTATGGTTTAATGACAATTTCCATCTGTGCCCTTCTGCCTCCCTCAATCTCTCACCTCTTCTTTCTCTCCTTTTTCTTCTCTGCCTATTTCTTTCGCGCTCCCCCCCCCCCCACCCCCCCCCGCCCCTCTCCCCCACTCCACCCCCCCCCCCCATTAATCCCCAAACCTTCCCCTAACCTCCCGCGTCCTTTTCCCCCCACGACTCTCTTTCTGTTCCCCGGGAGGCGGGGGGGGTGGGGCCCCTGCCGATACACAATTATTAGGGTTCAAGCCCTTCCTTCTTTGTTATGTTTTTGTTTTACCCATTTCGTTCGTTCAGGTTCGTTCGCACGCGCTGCGCGCGCGCACGGCGTGTGTGTGTGTGTGTGTGTGGGTGCGTGCATACGTGCGATGTTTGAGTGTTGTGTGTTTGTGTTGTGTGGGTGTGGTGTGAGTGTGAGCGCGTGCGCGCCGTTTCATGTGTAGCGCATGTTCTTACGTACAAGCGTGGGTGTAATGTGTGCGTGTTTATTTGTTGATCAGACAACTAACTGCCAATTAGCTCGTGGTGAGGGAGGGAGAGAGAGAGAGAAGAGAGAGAGAGAGAGAGAGAGAGAGAGAAAAGACAAAGTGCAAGACGGTCAACAATAACACGGACGTAGGGCAACTTCAACTTTGTTTCGAGTGCCACCCATTTTTGACATCGGTGTGTGTTTTGTATCAAAGAAAGCAGATTGTGTCACTTTTTTGCTCGCTCGTGTTGATCAAAAACGTTCAGTGTCTTGTAGGAGAGCAAGTGCCCACACACCGCAAGCGTACACAACAGGTGGCCCTACTTCTTCCTTCTTCTTCCTGCGTTCCCTGGTCATGCCTGGTCAGATAGAAAGTCCGTAGCTTGGGCAAAGTCAAGCCGGTCCGTCGGAGCAGGAGTGAGTCCGCCGTTTCCCCACAGCTTTTCTTGGAGTGCCATTGCACCGGCCAGAACTCACCGCCGCGCTGTCGAACGTGGGACAAGGACTGAAGTACGCGGGCTGGGTTTTGTGGGCCAGTACCGCATGGGCACTCATCTGAGTCGATGTGTTCAGGCGATAGAGGTGGGAAAAGCAGCTGACAGTGTCCAAGTTCTTAGTCCTGAAATGGCGGACGTGTTGGCACGCCTCAAGATGGTGATGTCATCCTCTCTAACCTCCACCTGTAGTCTTTCTCTCCATGGCTGTCCATGAACTGGCTGCGGATATGGTCCTTCGTTCGCCTCTCTGTAGATACCCATGGGCTGATTGGTCTTGTTGGCTGCCCGCCTTGGAGAGTCAGTCCGCCTCTTCCTTTCCTGCAATCCACAGTGGGAGGGAATCCACTGCAGGACTGGTGTTGTCTTCCTGACTCAACAGTGCACTCCTGTATGTTTCCTGTAGGATCTGCTCTCTCCTCACTCTCTCTCTCTCTCTCTCTCTCACTCTCTCTCGTCTCTCTCTCTCTTACTCTCCTCTCTCTCTCTCTCTCTCTCTTCCATCTTCTCTCTCACTCTCCTCCTCTCTCGTACGCTCTCTCCTCTCTCTCTCTCTCCTCTCCTCCTCTGGAGGCTCTTAAGGACGGCTCGACGATCTTGTGAGGAACACCGTGAGGTCCTACCACCAAACCTGTTGCTTTGTGCGATGGTCTGGTCATCCGGAATCAAGCCCGAAGGCGAAGCGTCAACTTATGAAAGCAAGAAGAACCTGGGTGACGGACCGGCTGCAGTCGAAACATAATTATTGAGTCGTCGTCGTGTGTGTGTGTGTGTGGTGTGTGTGTGTGCGTGTGTGTGTGTATGTGTTAGTGTGTGTGTGTGTGTGTGATGTGTGTGTGTGTGTGTGTTTAGTGTTTGTGTGTGTGGTTGTGGGTGTGTGTAGTGTGTGCTTGTGCGGTGTGGTGTTAGTGTGTGTCCATGTTTGTGTGTATGCATATATTGTGTGGTGTGTGTGTTGTTGTGTGTGTGTGCATAAGTGTGGACGCGCGCACGCACGCACGCTTACCCTCAGAAATCCTGGGTGCTTGGAGACCAGTGTCCAGAATGGCAACAACAAAAATGCTCAAAAGGGGAAAACAGAGAGAGAGAAAAAAAAGGGGGGGGGGGGGGGCAGAGAGAGCGAGAGAGAGTAGAGAGAGAGAGAAAGAAAAAGAAAACATAAACTTGCAGTAATACTTCCTCCTACCGCCCCCCCCCCCCCCCCCCCCCCCAACCCTCCCCTCCACCTAATTCGCTCACTATTCCGACCCATCTTCATCATCGGAATCGAACGTTGAACTGGTGGAAGTGTTTTTGGGTATAGGAGGGAGGGACGGTTGGGGGGGGGGGGGGGGGGGGGGTGGGGGGGAGAAGAAGGGGAGGAGGGGGTTTTTAAGTGGCTTGTTTATGCCGGCCTGAGTTTTAGTGGTTGAATCCACAGAGTGTTAAGAGATTACAAAAGATTACCGCTGACAACTCGTTGGCACGCTCACCCGCCGGCCTCGTAGCCCCCCCCCCCCCCCCTCTCCCCCCCCCCTCTCCCCCCCCCCCCCCCCTCCCCAAGCCATCCCCTTGCCCTCCCACCGCACCCTCACATCCTTTCCCTTCCTCCGTAACCTTTCCTATCGTTTTCCTCTCTCACCACGCGCCCCTCCTTTTGCACCCTCCCCCCCCCCCCCCCCTCCGTCTTCTCCCACTCCAGCACCCGCTCTTTCTTTCTCTCTTTCTTTCTCGCTGTCTCTCTGTCTGTCTGCTGTCTCCTCTCGTCTCTTTCTCTCTCTCTCATCTCTCTCCCCTCTCTCTCTCGGGATCACTCTCCTCTCGCTCTTCTCCTCTCCTCTTTCTTCTCTATCTCGCTCTGTCTGTCTCTCCTCTCTCTCTCTTTCCTCTCATCTCTTTCTCTCCTCCGCCCTATCTTTCTCTCTCTCCTTCTCTCTCTTCACTCTCTCAGTCCTCTCATCATCTGTCTCTCGCTCTCTCGGTGTTCCTCCTCCGCTCTCCTTCATCGCTCTCTCTCTCCTCTCTCTGTCTCTCTCTCTCCGTCTTTCTTTCTCTATCCTCACTGTCTGTCTCTCTCTTTCTTTCCTCTCTCCTCTCTTATTTCTCTCTCTCTCCGCTCCCGCTCTCTCCAACTCCTCCATCTCTCCTCTCTCTCTTTCCTCGCTCTCTAATCCTCTCTGTGGTTTCTCTCTCTCTCGGCTCTTCTCTCTCTCTCTCTCTTCTCTTTTCCTCTCTCTCTCTCTCTCTCTCTCTCTCTCTCTCTCTTTCCTCTCTCTCATCTCTCTTTCTCTCACCTCTCCCCCCCCCCCCCTAACCACCACCACGCAGCCTCTTCCGTCCTTTCCAACCAACGTTCTGTGCCTTCTTCACAGCTGCTGCTCGACTTCCTCTGGGGGGATTGGGAAACAGATTGGTAAGGATGGAAGGGGGTGGGGGGGTGGGGGGGGGGAGGGGGGGAGAGGAACCTAGCTGAAGAGAGAGGGAGGAGGGGGTGGGGTGGGGTCGGTGGAGGAAGGACGGCAAGGGAGGGAGGGAGGGACTAGGATGGTGTGTTGTGTTGGTCGGCGTTGTTGGGTGTGTATTTGTGAAAGGAGTTGAAACGACAAGCGGGGGTCCTCGCAGACAAGAAAGAGAGAGAGAGAGAGAATCAGCTTTCCTGAAGTCTGCCCCTCCCCCCCCCCCCCCCCCCCCACACACACACACTCACATTTTTTTTTTTAAATTCTCTTCACTCCCCTCTTTTCCATTCCCTTGTTGTCGACGGTATATGGTTATCACAGGAAAGTGAGGTATATGTGTTACCTGTAAGGAGGATATTAAGTTTTATAAAGAGAGAGAGAGAAAAGAAAAACCGAACGAAAATTAACAGTGTTTTTTCCTTGTATCGCCTACCACGAAAGTGGGACCCACAAGCGCGGACATACAGGCGCTCAACACCACCTGCTGCGTAGACAAACCACACACACGCACACAACACACCCACCACACACACACACCCCGACACACACACACACACGAAAAAGCAAACGCGGCGTGCAAACACACACACACGTCACACACACATACACACACACACACACACACACAAACACACACACACACACACACACACACCACACAAAAAACCCTCTTGCACGCACGCACAGCACACACACCACCTTCTAAGTAAACTATTGGGGAAGAACCACCAGAAAACGATTTTCTTGTAATGTTTTTCCAAACGACCGTATTATTTCAATATGATTCTCTCCTCTCCTCTCTCGTCTTCTCTCTCTCCTCCTCTCTCTCTCATCGTCCTCTCTCTCTCCTCTCCTCATCCTCCACACACACACACACACACACACACACACTCACACACACACACACACACACACACACCCATCACACACACACACCTCGCACACTTTGCGACCAGTATTCATTTATAACACGACTGCGAAGCTTTTCAAATAACGGATTATGGAATTGCATTATCATAAAAACCCAGCTGTATGCGCCATGTTTACCACCCTCATACAACTCAAATGTGGCATATGTTACGAGGATTTAATATTCCAGTCAGCTGTTAGTTGTTTTTTTTTTTTTTGTTTTTTTTTTTTTCCTTCTCGTTATTATACATGTAATGTAATTTTTTTTTCATACAGATTTGTTTGAACACAACCATTGGTTTAGTAGCAGCGGTCCCCTCGTCAGCTTGAAGTACCATGAAAGTTTCGATGCAATCCATCTCTGTCTCTTATTAGCATGTCTATGACTCTCTTTCACTGTCCTTGTTGTGTCTCTATCAGTGACTCTCGCTGTTTGGCTGGCTGGTTGTCCGTCTGTCCGTCAGTCTGTCCTCTCTCTCTCTCTCTCTCTCTCCTCTCTCTCTCTCTCTCCTCTCTCTCTCTCTCTCTCGTGTAACACACACACACACACACACACACACACACACACACACACACACACACACACACACACGTGCACGGTAGAGACTACAATCTGGTTGAATCGCCGATTCATTGCTGGACGGAAGGAGATCAGAGGTTGTTTTTCTTGTGTGTGTGTGGTTTTGTGTGGTTTTTTTCGGTATGATCTTCAATCTTACAACAGAGATCGCAATCCTAATATCTGCCTGTTTGGAACAGATTGCATTCAAAAAGGTTCTGAATCTTGACAGCCTTTAATGGTCTGACTGTCGATGATTCGGATCGTACCGTTGATGGCTTTTATCGGTACAGACCAGCCAGCGAGACAGGGCCTTTTCAGGGTTGTGAGACGTGCACGGGAGGAGAGAGAGAGAGAGAGAGAGAGAGAGAGAGAGATGACGTGTTGTGGTGTGACCCTTTTACCATGCTCTCCTTTTTTTTTTTTTTAAAGAAACCATGTTCTTTTTCATTGTGTAGTCATTGTATGCGATGAACAGTGTTCATTAGGATAAAAAAAAAAAAAAAAAGAATAAAAGGAAGAGAGAGAGAAGTGGACTTTGACAAGTCCAAAATTAGATGGACAGGAAGCCAGCACAAAGGAAAACGTTTTACTGTCTTCTTTAAGCAGAACACGTATTCACTGGATCTGTTAATAACGATTCGCTGTGCGTAGCCCATAAACGATAGGAAACAGTCTGTTAACGGTTCGCTTTGCGTAGCCCATAAACGATAGGAAACAGTCTGTTAACGGTTCGCTTTGCGTAGCCCATAAACGATAGAAACAGTCTGTTAACGGTTCGCTTTGCGTAGCCCATGAACGATAGGAAACAGTCTGTTAACGGTTCGCTGTACGTAGCCCATGAACGATAGGAAACAGTCTGTTTAACGGTTCGCTGTACGTAGCCCATGAACGATAGGAAACAGTCTGTTAATAACGGTTCGCTGTGCGTAGCCCATGAACGATAGGAAACAGTCTGTTAACGGTTCGCTGTGCGTAGCCCATGAACGATAGGAAACAATCCATCGGTGAGCATCATCAGGTGCGGGTCGAGGAGGAGGAGGAGGGGTGCGAGGGAGATGCGTCTTTTTGAAGCGTGGTGTTTTCAAGCAGTTTAGATGAAACGGTCTAGGATATTAGTAGTGGAGTCTCCCGCTGCAAGAAGCCTGTTCTGCTGACCGTGAAGAACGTGTTTCAGCGCTGTGAGAGCGGTAAGTTTGGACACTACTGTTACGTGGACAGCGTCGTTCGTAAACATAGAGCTATTTTTCAGAAGGCAGTTTTCCCCATTCCCCCCCCCCCCCCCCCCCCCCCCACTAACCGGACACAGTAACGTTTGCAAACGAAACGAGCGAACGCGTGTACTCATTCGCAAGACAAGTGGGCGAAGTATGTTTATGTACGACACAACGCCAGGCATTCTCACTTTATGATTATTATTTCTTAGAAGAAATTACACTGGATACACGATTGTACGCTTTTTTTTTTGCGTGTGTGTGTGTGTGTGCCCTATCTGACAAACTGGTCTTTCCGATGATCTGGAAAACTTGCGTTAGGATCGCAATCTCTTCTGGTCAGATGGCAGATTGTTCCGGTAAAATTGGCGATTGCTCTGGCAGAAATTTGGGATTGAAAAAACTAAAACTTCTGTCTTTCTTCTTCTTCTTTTTCTTCTTCTTTTTCTTCCTTCTTCACCCAAACCTTCTCCTCTCCCCCTCCCTCCTCCCCTCTCCCTCCTCCCTCTCTCTCTTTTCCTTCCTCAATTTCCCCCTCTCTTTTCTTTCCCCTCCCCTCCCCTCTCGCTCTTTTTTCGGGCTCCACTCTCTGGGGGTGATGAATCGAGCGGGGACGATCTGGCACCCCCCCGGCCCGCGTTTTTAAATTAACCCCACCTGGGAAGGGGGGGTGGAGGGGGGGGGGCATTTTTTTAAACCCCAAAAAACCCGTGATGAATTGCAGAATTTGAGAGATAAATTTTTATAGGGTTTTTTTTTTTTAAAAATTTTTTCATTTTTTTTAAAAGCTAAGTTTTCTAATTTTAAATTTGCTTTTAATGGAAAAAAGTTTGACGCCATTTTAAACGGGGCCCCGGAATCAGCCCCAGTTTTTTCTGCAAGTCTCACTTCCCCAGGGCTTTAAAAATAAAAGCCCCTCGGGTTGCCGGAAACCCCGTTTTGTTTTCAAGTTTTATGTTTTCGGGGAAAAAAAACTGTTGAAACCCAGTTTTTCCCCCCCCCTTTTGGCCACAGCCCAAAACCCGCCCCCTCAAGGGCTGGCGAGGGGATTGCTTTTTTCCTAAACACCGGCTTTCCGGACCCGTGACAGGATGGGACCATCACTTTTTCCCACCCTTTCCCGGTTTCCCCCTGCCCCTTCGAGCCCACAAAACAGTCTAGGCCTTCACCATCTTTTTTTCCTCGTAAAGCTACCGGAAAGTAGGGGGCCGCCACCTGACACATTGCTTCCCTTCGCTCCGGGGGACTGCGGGGCCGCACGGGGAAATGAACACCGGGGGTTTAAAGGTCCCCGCTTTTTCAAGCCCCCCCGCTTTAACGGAAAAAACTTCCCCACTGTTTTTTTCGGCCCACCCGACGAACTCGCCACCTTCCCAAGCCAAAGCCCTTGAAAACACGTTTCTTTTTGTACACTTTCGCGCCGCGTCCGCGCAGGGCACAACACACACACCCCCCAACACACACACACACCCCAACACACACACACCCACACACACACACCCCACACACATAAACATACACTTACACACACGTGGTGGGTGTGTGGGGGTGTTTGGGGTGTGTGTGGCGTGCGTGCGTCGTGCGTGCGTGGTGCCGTGCGTCCCGGTGTGTGTTTTTTGAAACGTGTTGTAGTGGGGCGCGCCGTGTGTGTGTTTTGGGTAAAATTTCCTTTTCCTTTGGAAGTGCTTCCCCGTCCCCAGGTAAGAAAGTGCCATACGGGCTAAACGATTTTCCAAACAAAGCAAACACATTGTCGTTAGCTGGGTCGTTGATAAAACCTTTCCCCTTTGGGGAAAACCTTCACATAAAACCCGTTCCTTTTGGTTTAAATAACTTTTATTTAAGAAGCGAATTTAAACAGAAAAAATTTTCATTTTTTGTAAAGGAAAAAATGAGCAACAACAATCCCCGGCCCTGGGCTTAAAACTGGGCTCAAATTTTAATTTTTAAAATAAATTGGGGGTTTTAAATACATTCAAAACCCCCGTCCCTAAACTTTTTCCCCTCAGGGTTTAAAATTTTTTTTTTAAAGGAAACAAAAAAAAGACAAAAGAAAAACAAAACAAAAAAAAACAAAAGAAAAGAAACGTAAATAACTTGAAAAGGGGAGGAAGGGATTCCTTTTCGTTCCTCGCAACAGCAGAAACAAAAACAGCAACAACAACAGCAGCAACAAAAATTTAGTGAAAAAATAGAATTTTAATGACGGGGGTGTAAATCGTATTTATAGGGCAAAAACTCGTAAAAAACTTCATATCACGCTTTCAAACACCCACTTTTTCCCATTCAAATTTTTTAAACCCAAGTGCCCCGACTAAAAAAACCCCTGTCATGCACACAGACACACAAAATTGGAACCGTTTTTCCCTAAAATGCTTGTTTAGAAGCCCGTTGACATTTGGGGGCTTTATTTTTTTTTCTTTTTTTTTTTTCTTTTTTTTTTCCCCCCCCCCCCCCCCCTTTTTTTTAAAGAGGAAGGGGAGGAGGCCGGGGGGGGGGAAAAAGGGGGGGGGGGGGGGGTTATATATATGTGTGTGTGGGGGGGGGTTGTTTTTTCTTTTTCTTTTTCCCCCCCTTTTGGTTTTCGTTTAATTTGTTTTAAAAGCATACGGGAAATTTTGGCAGTTTTCCTTTAAAATGAAAAACCCCCTTTGGTTCTGAAGGGAAAGGGGGGGGCAAATCTAAAGGCAATTTTTTCCAAAGGATTCGAATACTCTTTGGGGTCATTAGGCTTTCGACAAAAAGCGGGGAAAATGGATTGGGGGGGGGGGGGGGGGGGGGCGGGGGGGTTTGCGGGGAAATTTCTGAACTACCCCCCAAACTTTGTTTCCCCCCCCCCCCCCAACCCACTTTTTTGAAAAATAAAAATCTGGGGGCCTTTAGATGCATTGCGGGGGTTTTGGGGGGGGGGTGGGGGGAAAGGGTGAAGAAAAGCACAAAAAGCCTCCACCTCCATCTCACCCTTCAAATTTTTAAACAAACAAACTAAAGCTTTTGGAAACCCCCAAAATTTTAAATATTTTTAGATCGGCCGGATCATAAACCCCAAATCCCACCTACCCCCAAATACCACCTCATTCCTCCCCCCCTCCTCCTTCCTTTTTCTTTTTCTTCTCCTTTCCCCTTCCTCCTCCTCCCCCCTCCTTCCTTTTCCCTTTTTTTTTATCTCTTTCTACGAAAGGGCATTTTGGTTTTTAGCAAGCTAAAAAATTTTCCCATGTTACCTTTCATCGAAACCCGGGGTTCGGATCTCCCCCCCCCCCCCCCCTCTTTTCTCTGTTTCTCGTCCCCTTTAAAATTTTGTCTTCTTTCTGTCCTCTTTGACGCTCTCCCCCCCCCCCCCTTTTCTCTCAAACCCCCTCCCCTCTCTCCCCTTAAAACCTTCTTGCGCCCCCCCCCCCTCTCCCTCTCTCCCCCTGTCCTGGGACCCACTGTGTGGGGGTGGGGTGAGAGAGGGGAAAAGAGAAAAGAGAGAGTTTGTGTTTGGTGTGAGAGAGAAAAAGAGAGAAAAGAGAGAGAGAGAAGTGCGTGTGTGTGGTGTGAGAGAGAGAGAGAGAGAAAAAGAGTTGGTGTGTGTGTGTGGTTTTGTGTGGGAGGAGAGGAAAGGGGGGTTTTTTGGGGGGTTTTGAGGGGAGAGAGACAGAGAGAGAAAATGTGGGGTGTGTGTGGAGAGAGAGAGAGAGAGGGGTGGTGAGAGAGAGAGAGAGAGGTGGGTGTGTGTTGAGAGAGAGAGAGAAATGTGGGGTGTGTGTGGGGGTGTTTGGGGTGAAAAGAGAAAAAGAGAGAGAAGAGAGAGAGAGGGGTGTGTTTGTGTTGGGGTGTGTGTGAGAGGGGGAGAGGAGAGAGAGAGAGTGTGTGTGTTTTGAGAGAGAGAGACAGAAGAGAGGTGTTTTGGGGGGGTGAGAGAGAAAGAGAGAGAGAGTGTGTGAGAGAGAGGAAAAGAGAGTGGGGTGTGTGGGTGGGGGGGGATAAAATGGGGTGTGGGTGTGTGGTTGTGTAGAGAAAAAAGAAGAGAGAAGAGTGTGTGTGTTGTTTTGTGTGTGAAGAGACAGAGAGAGAGAGTGTGGGGGTTTTGTGTTGTGGGGGGGGGCGGGGTGGTTTTTAACGGGTGAGGGGGCTGGAGGGGAAAACCGGGGGAGATAAAACCCCGCCCAGAGCGCCAGCAGAAAAAAGAAGTAGCAGTAAATAAAGTAGTATACTGTACTGCACCCTGCTGGTAGGAGGGTGCGGTTGTGGGTTTATGGAGCGGGGGGGTACTTGGAAAACACGGAGGCTCGGGGGGGGGGGGGGGGGGGGGGGGGGGGGGGGGGGGGGGGGGGGGGGGGGGGGGGGGGGGGGGGGGGGGGGGGGGAGGAGGGGGGTAAAGGGTGGGGAAGGGGGGGGGCAACCCCCTCTCCTTTCTCCTCTCTCTCTCTCTCTCTCTCTTCTCTCACTCCTTCCTCTTTGTAGTCGGGACGATTTTGTAATCTAAAAAAGCATTTTTTAACCCAAAAACCCGCCGTGTGCGCCGTTCTCCCTCTCTCTCTCTCCTCTCCCTTTTCTCCTTTTTTTGTTCCCTTTTTGGGGGGTAAAAAGGGAAGTGGTTTAAAGGAGAAATTGTTTGGGGAAAAAACTTTTCTTCCCCCCTTTTCCCCCCCAACCTCCCCCCCCCCCCCCCCCCTCCCCCCCCCCAAAAAAAAAAAAAAACGGCCCCCCCCAAAACCCAAAAACTCTTCGAAACCCCTCGGGCTTTTACCCAAACAAAAACCGGCGGCTTTTCCCATCCCCAAATGCGTAAAATTTTTAAATTGTTTTGGGCGAAAACATTTTGGGTTCCCTTTTCCCCTTTTTTCCTTTTTTCCCCCCCCCCAAAAATTTTCCCCAAAAACCCCCCCAAAAAAAAAAACCCCCACAAGCCCCCCCCCCCCCCCCCCCCCCCCCCCCCACCCTCCCCCCCCCCCCACCCCCCCTCCCCCCACCTCCACCCCCCCCCAACCCCCGGCCCCCCCCTTTTTTCCCCCCCCCCCCCCCATTTTCCAACCCCCCCCTTTAAAAAAATACCATCCCCCCCCCCCCTTTTCTTTGGGGGGAAAAAAAAAGACAAAAAAAAACGGGGTTTTTTTTTAGGGGAAAACTGTTTCAAAAAAGAAAAACTTTTTCTTTAAAAAACAAAAAAAAGTGTTATTTTAGTGAAAAAAGGTCATTTTTTTTTTCCCCAAAAAAAATGTTTCGTGCGAAAACGGTCATCTTCATAAAGTGTTTTGTGCGATTGCAGTCATTTTCTTTGTATCATTTGAAAAGCGAATTCCTGAACAAACGACTTGAGTGTTTCATGTGAAACTTTTTCCTTTCATCAAAAGAGTGTTTCGAACAGAAAAATATTTTCCTTCAGAAAAAAAACCTTACTGTTTATTGTCCTCCCCTCTCCCCTCCCCCCCCCCCCTCCCCCTCCTCCCCCCTTTCCCCATTGGTCATTTTCTCAAGACATTGCTTCGTGGGACAGACATTTCTTCAAGAGAGCAATGTCTGGGATGTGAAAACAATAGTTTTTTTTTCTTAAGAAACAACTTCAGTGTTTCACGTAAAACATTTTCTTCAAGAAAACAGTATCGATCAAAAACTGTTTTCTTTGAGGAAACAATGTATCACGCCAAAACGGTCATTTTCTTAGGGGAAAACAAATGTTTCATGCGATAACGTTTTCTTCAAGAAATCAATACGTGTTTCAGTCGAAAACAGTCATGTTATTCGAGAAAACTTTTGTCTCGCGAAAACCCAGTCATCTTGTTTCCAGAAAAATGCTGTTTTGCTCGAATTGGCTTTTTCTTGAAGAAAAAAAAATTCGAGAGCAAACAGCTGTCTTTAATGACCAAAGATTTTGCTTCCTTGTTGATAACACTTGTTTTTATTTATGCATAGCTTCACTAATTTAACTGATACTTTTTCCCGCCAGATTCCCGCGAAAACGGTCATTATGACCCGTGAACGCCAGCCATTGTCACCGGCTTCACGTGCACGCCCAGACGAGCGTCCTTGCTCGACAGCGGGCTGCTTTGAAGCAGGCCAGCAGCCAAGAACTGCGCGCGCGGCGGCTGGCAGTTGACCAGAGCCGAGCAGAGGGGACGGACACGCAGGTTCCCCCCCCCCCCCCCCCCCCCCCCCCTCCCCCCCCCCCCCCCCCCCCCCCCCCCCCCCCCCCCCAGCTCATCCGATATGTTCGGGACAGCCTGGTTGGCGTTCGTCGGGAAATTTACTTCCGGGTCGCAAAACAT
>JAFLJL010002714.1:57500-73704 GCA_018398815.1 Conus ventricosus
AAAAGAACACCCGCACACTCGATCCCTTCTCTCCTCCTCCTCCTCCTCCTCCTCCTCCTCCTCCTCCTCCAGACTGCACATACACACGGACGCAGACACCTACACACACACACACACACACACACACACACACACACACACACAAAAGCAGAGGGCGGGGAGGAAGGAACTAACTCGCCCCGCAAATCAAGCATTGCGCCGCTGCGGTAAACAGATCGACGCTGATAGAATCACGGTCCTCTTTGGAAGCGAGAACTCTCTTGTCTGGGAGGCTGGCAGGTAGAGTCGCCTCTCTTGAGCGCGCCATTTTGGAGGTCTGTGGAATGATAAACACTTGCCAGTCAATCGCCAACACGTCGCGACCCCCATCCAGCCCGACTGTCTGGAAATCAAATATTGAGATATAGGTGCAGGGGTAGACTGGTTGTGTGCTCTGTCGGTCTTATGGTAGGGGGACCAGCCCTGACGGCGTGTTCTCTGGTCTGGCTGTGTATTATGGGTGTCTTTTTCTCCCTGTCTGTCTGATTCATACTCCTGTCTGTACCGGTCTCTTTCTTTGTCTGTCCGTGTCTGCTGTCTTCTCTCTGTCTGTCTCTCTGTCTGTCTCTCTTGTCTCTCTCACTCTCTCTCTCTCTGTCCGTCTCTCTCTCTCTCTCTCTCTCTCTCTCTCTCTCTCTCTCTCTCTCTCTCTCTCTCTCTCCCATTCTCTCGATAAACGATCACTTTTTTTTTGCAGTTTGTAAATCGAACTACACTTACTGTTTGCTCCATTCTCCCCCTTAGATAGTTTTACCATTCATCCCTCATCTCTCTTCGCCACCTGCACACACACACGCACGCACGCACGCACACGCACACGCGCGTACACACACACACACACACACACACACACACACACACACACACACACACACACACACACACACACACACACACACACGAGAGAGTGAGAGAGAGAGAGAGAGAGAGAGAGAGAGAAAGCATTCTCCTTCCTCCCTCCCCCCTCATACACACACACACACACACACACACACACACACACACACACTCGCGCATGCGCGCACGTCTTTATACTTCAACGAATGACGTGAGACGGTTACCTCTTTGGGTTTTTCAGAGGAGCTGCCCCGCATCACACAACACCCGCAGTCCGCCATCATCGCCCACCACCTTCCCCTCATCCTCCACTGCCAGGCCCACCCTCCTTCCGCCCGCATCGCCTGGCTCTTCAACGGGGAGCCCCTGGACCTGCCCGCCCATCCGGGCCTTCAGGCCCGTGGCCACGAGCTCCACTTCGGCCATTTCCGTCACGGCTCGGACGACAGTTCCCACAGTAACGACGGCGAGTACAGGTGCACCGCCAGCACTTCGGCAGGGACCGTGGTCAGTCGGCCGGCGGTGTTGTCTAAGCCAGGTGAGTCGATCAAGTCATTCACACAACAGCTCCACTCCCTTTGTTGGATGGATGGGATTAATCCTTGCCTAGTCTCTATACAGGGAGTGTCCCCAGCCAGGAGTATCAGCCTGCGTACGCAAAAAAAAAAATTAAAAAAAATCACTATTTTTTTGGTTTCAAACGTCGACGACTATACTGTTGAAAATAAATAAAGAAACGTAGACGTTTTTTTTTCTTTCCAGAGTTGATAACCACATGACTCGCGTTCAAATCCTTTTACAAGAAATTGAACTGTTTTGAAATACAATCAACTTGTCGAAGTCCAAGAGATCTTGGACCCACTCGGAAGTATTACAAATTAATTGTGTTGCTACTGATTTTCAGTGATTTTTTTTTTTCTTTAAAAATATGTACCATGTTCAAACGTGCACAAAGTGAGCCTTTCTTTCTTTCTTTCATTTTCATCAATTCTTTTTTTTTTTTTTTTTAAAGTAGCGTATAGTTTGTGGCTTTTGATTGCTTACTAGGCCTCGTTGAAATGCCACGGCGGCTCTTTCAGTATAACTTCCCCCTTCCCTCTCCCTCCGCTTTCTGCCACTCCCCATTCCCCACGGCTGCTTAAAGTTTTGTACGAGTAACTTTCTGTCCCTGTCTTTGCCTCAGCCTTTTTAATGGCATTTTGTCATTCTTTACCGTCGTCAGCTGTATTTCCGCTTTAGCAGACCGTCCTCCCCCGTCTTTGTTCTGGAAACGCTTTTATACTTCACACACACACACACACACACACACACACACACACACACACACACACAATTTACGTCATGCCAGCTTTTTGTTGTAATGTTGGGACCAGGTGTAGTGGTGAAAATTATACGCACTGTCCTAAGTGAATGTCGGGTGTTCTCCGTTCGGCAGTGTCTGTATGGCCGGTATGGGTTGTCACGTATTTTGGTACCGTTCATTCTGAGTCGTCACTGCCGTTGATGTGTTGACAGTTGTCCGAGTTGTCGCTGCGGTTGATGTGTTGACAGTTGTCTTGAGTCGTGGCTGTGCTTGATGTGTTGACAGTTGTCTGAGTCGTCGCTGTGCTTGATGTGTTGACAGTTGTTATGAGTCGTCGCTGTGCTTGATGTGTTGACAGTTGTTTTGAGTCGTCGCTGTGCTTGATGTGTTGACAGTTGTCTGAGTCGTCGCTGTGCTTGATGTGTTGACAGTTGTTATGAGTCGTCGCTGTGCTTGATGTGTTGACAGATGTCTTGAGTCGTGGCTGTGCTTGATGTGTTGACAGTTGTCCGAGTCGTGGCTGTGGTTGATGTGATGACAGTTGTCCGAGTCGTGGCTGTGGTTGATGTGATGACAGTTGTCCGAGTCGTGGCTGTGGTTGATGTGTTGACAGTTGTCTGAGTCGTCACTGTGGTAACTGGTTGATGTGTTGATGGTCGTCTGAGTCGTCACTGTGGTTGATGTGTTGACAGTTGTCCGAGTCGCCGCTGTGGTTGATGTGTTGACAGTTGTCCGAGTCGTCACTGTGGTAACTGGTTGATGTGTTGTGTCAACCTCGGGTGATATCGATGGAGGAAGGACTAGCGCACAGCCCAAACACACTCACAGCTTGCTTACGATCTCATTCATATATCATGCATTCGTCACATCAAACCACTAGTAAAGTCTACAACTTTACTACACATGATCATAGAACGAAACATCAATGCATATGGAATCAAACAAAATAAAACATTCTCTCTTTCCTGAACTTCACAAAATCATTTATCTAAAACATCATTAACTAACCCGGGTATAAATAGATTTCTACTTTACCTGGCCAGGTGATCTTAACTATTCACGAATCACTGTCTTTTCTTTTCTTTTTTTTTTCTTTTCACTGTCACTTTCACAAGCACGACACAACTGCTGGCACTGGTCTTGGTCTGCTGGCACCTGGTCAGGTTAGACTGCTGGCACTGGCGTTGGTCTGTGGTTCTGCTTGACGAAGTGACGCTGCCAGGTATGAGGTCGAACCCCGGTTAAGGTGGAACAGTGACTATCAACATCAATCTGTTCTCCTTTCTTCCTTCCTGCATTAACGCATGCACTCTCTCTCTCTCTTCTAGTCTGCTCTATCAAATGGACATGGTTGCTTTTCTTTTCTTTTTTCTTTTCTTTCTTTTCCTCTTCATTAGTTAGCAACTCTCTCTCTCTCCACATCTCTCCCTAGTCCTTCCTCTGCAGACTATCTCATGCTAATCTCTCAACTTGGTTCTCTTCTCTCCTCCCCTCATCTCTCTGCTTCTCTCTCGTCAAAGCTTACACAGAGCCTCTTCCTCTCTCTCTGTCTCTCTTCGTTCTTCCTCCTCTCTTCATCTCTCTCCCTTTTCTCTCGTCCAGAGACTATACCCAGAACCTCCTCATCTCTCTCTGTTCGTTCCTTCTCTCTCGTTCTCCCCTTCACTCCCCGCATCTCTATCTTATCTTGAAACTCATCTGTCCAAGGGCGAGTACCATTGGTCAGTATTTTACCGCCTCATACCCGAAGTTATCTCCCTCTAATTCCATTGGATATTCAAATCATGACAGTCACGCCTACACGCCTTACTCTCTGTGGTGGTCAATTGGTCATTTAATTGATTAGCTTGATTTCACCCCCACCACACACTACCTTCCCCCCTCCTACTTCAACTGGCGACGTCCGACTTAACTTGTGGGCGCTAGTCCTACAAATTGGCTAGATGAGTCTGGCCCAGGCACTGAGATCCGTCCGGGCAGACATCGAGGCGTCGGTCAAACGGCTTAGTCTGTCTGGCTGGACCGTACCGTCTCCGTGAAGCCTCTCCGCTAAGCTTAATTGGCTAGATGAGTCTGAGCCGGGCGTCGAGACTCGTTTTGACCAGACATCGAGGCGTCGGTCAGCTACTTAGTCTGTCTGGGTGGACAGACCGTCTCCGTGGAGGATTAGGATTTTGGTTGTTTTTATTTTTGACCGTGACAATTTCCCCCTTGCAAAAGACTATGCACCGCATTGTCTCAAAACAACGGTACAAAAAAAAGACAACAACTGAATTTGCTGAACACACAGCTACACGTGCAAAGTTTGAAAAATACTTTACAACAACCGGTTTACAAATTATAAAATATATCATTATGAATACCACTCCAATGATTATCATTGATGTGCCTCTTGCGTTATTTCGACTCATTTATAACAACCTCTGTGCGCACTTATGCAATTCCCCTACCTGCGGATTTGCCATCTCCCCTCTTCACAATTCTTATGGAAAGCACAATATAATATGATCACGATCCATGACACTTCACTGAGGAATCTCCATCCTCACTTATTGCAAATAATGCATTACTACACAGCGACTGTATGCTCCAAGCATAACTACATTACATGAACAAATCTCACACAAAAAATGAACCATAGCCAACTGGGAATGAACCCATATCCAATCAACATAACTGTAATCAACACATATTATCAACAAAGCACCCCGATGATGACTGACTTCCTCTGAGTTACAGCTTGCTAGACTACACAGCTTAAATAGTCAGCTCCGACATTCTGTCGACCGGGAATGTACTGCACTCGGTACCTGTAGGCTGCAAAGGCCATTGCCCAACGCAGCACTCTGCTGTTTTCAACTGCGCCTCCTGCAGGAATTTGAGTGGTTGATGATCTGTCTCTATCACGAACTCTTTCCCATACAAGTATTTGTGGAACTTCTGCACGGCCCACACAACGGCTAAACACTCCTTCTCCACCGTTGCGTACCCTTCTCACACTTTGTCAACTTCCTGCTAGCATATCTCACAGGAAACTCGACCCCTTCCATGCTCCTGCAACAATACTGCACCTATCCCACCACCTGATGCATCTGTACGCAACAAAAATGGTTTTGACATATCTGGTAGCTTCAAGATGGACGGAACCTAGTCTTTCCAACACCGTCTGCAGTGCTTGCTCTGCAGCGCTGACCACTCGACCACTGCCGTTTCCCTGCCTTGACCAAATCACTGAGAGGACTCGTGATTGCTGCGAAATTTGGAACAAACTCCCTATAGAAACCAATAAAACCTAGCAGACTCCTGACTCTGTTTTGGTCTTTGGTCTCTCTGAATTCATCATCTTCTCCACCTTCCTCTTTTCTGGCTGCTTCGTGTCGCCTCCGACAACAAAACCTAGGAACTCCTACTGTCTAGCCCTTCATACAGTACACATCCCTGTATGACTCTTCTGGAAACTTAGGCAACAAAATCTCCCCTTCTTCTGCTGGTTCTCTTTCACCTCATCAATGATTGCTGCTGCGCCTATGTGCTGAGTCTCACGCTGAATATATTTGCGGAGAAAATTCGCATGGAAAAGTTTAGTTTCCCATTCACATCAATTCGGTAATCCCGACCGACCTTTTCAGTGATGGTGAATGGTCCTTTCCAATGCATCAGCAGCTTGTTGTGACCCGTGGGAAGCAGTACCAGGACTTGATCTCCCACCTTGAGGATTGCTTCCTCACCTTCCTGTCATATCGCTTCTTTCTGAATGACCCTAGCCTCCTGCAAACCTTCCCTTGCAAACTTACGTGTCTCATACCTGTGCCCACCTTTGGAACAAGGTGAGATTGGGCCAATCAGATCAACGGCCACTCTCCTGAATGTGTGTCAATTAAAGGGGGATGTTTAAGAGGCGCCTTCCTCTTCACCCCTCTTGTGGCTGACCTTTGACACACGTCACATGACATGCAGAACCGCTTGATGTCTGCCATTGCCCCTGGCCAATGAAAATCATCGAAGATTCGGTCAGCTGTTTTGCTGGTGCCGAGATGACCCGCCAGAGCGACTCGTGACCCACTGACATGACAGTGTCACGATAACCTGCGGTACCTCTAACTGAGTGGTCACCTTACCTGTCTTCCCCTTGGTGAACACTCGGTACAACATTCCCGCCTTTCACAAGAAATTCTGTCTCACCTCCTCTAACCACCTGTTTCTCCTCCACCTCTTGCCAACTCCCAAGACTTCACGAGCGAAGGGTCTGTTCCTGCGCTGCCCTAAACTCATCAGGCGACACATCTATGCCTGACTTCCTTGCTGAACGACTAACGTTTATCAACCTTTTCCTCCTTCTTGCTCCGTGTTTGAACTGCTGCCCCTGTAGCAGTCAACAACTCAGAACCCCTGGATCCCTTGCCCCTGGAATATTTCCAATGATCAAATCATGAAGGGTTTCTCCATCACCAACGCAGACAACTCGCCTGAGAAGTAAGGGTACGTACTTCTATCTTAGCAACTGGAAACTCCCTCACAGTGCCATCGATTAGAGTACAGTCTGGATTTGCCCTGTCAATCCCCTTTCTCGACCACGTTGTTCTAACTACACCACATGAACAACCAGTGTCTCGTAACACTTTCACCCTCTGCTGGCCAATCCACCCTTCTTCCACTGTAACGAACCACTCAGCCTAGTGCCCTCCATCCCTGACACTGACTGCTGTCCAGTGCAAGCCATAGGCTGCACTCCACCCTCTTCAGACTGAATCCCTTTTGGTTCCACTGCAGTCGTTTTCCCCTTGACGACCCTTATCCACCTCTTGCAAGGCTGCTGCCTTCTGGAACCTCATGCGACAATCCCTCGCCACATGTCCCTTCTTGTGACAAATGAAACACCTAATGTCCCTTTGCCCTTCCTTCTGCCCCACCACTGGGTTTGCAGACTTTGCAGAAAACTCCCCTAGTCTCCTTGCACTCTTCTCACCTGTGCCTAGCACCTGTTTTTCTCCTGCACCTTAGTGCCCAAACGTGCCTCTCTATACACCTCTGCGAACTTCAACAACTCCCCTGCTGTCTCTGGCTGTCTCTCTTTCAAATGTATGGTTAACTCAGGGCCGCAACCTGACAAAATCTGTTCCTTCATAACTAGCTCTTTCAATTCAGCGAACTCCTTCTTCGTACCACTCAACTCTAGCCATTTAATCAAAATAGTGACTAAACGTGCACCAAACGAGTGTACTTTCACCTGCTTGCAATCTAGCTGAACGAATTTCTTCCTGAACCCCTCCTCTGTGAGGTCAAATCCTTTCATCAACGATTCCTTCACAGCGCCGAAATCAGACTGTTGTTCTGCTGGTAACGCAGTAAAAATCTGTAATGCCTTACCCGTCAGTAACGCTGACAAAATGACTGCCCACTCTTCTGAAGGCCAACCCTGACTGGTCGCAAACGTTTCGAAACGACTGATGTATGCATCAATCGAATCGGTCCCTTCGGAGAATTTGGGTAACTTTGGTCGGGGGCGTAACTGCGCACAGAGTCACTGGAGACTGAACTCCCATCCTCGGTGGTCTCCCTTTGTATTCTCACCTTTTCTAACTCTAATTGAATCCTTAGCGCTTCGCTAGCCTGATTAGCCTGAATCCTTAATCTTTCTGTTTCCTGCGTCATTCTTTCTGTTTCCTGCGCTGCGCTAGCTTTAGTCCTTTCCTGCTCTGCTATTTCTACTGCAACACGGCGTCTTTCCGCGCGTTCATCTCTTTCCATCTTTTGTTGGTTTTCAAGAATGCACGCAACTCATCTCCTGAGTAACCTAGATCACGAGCGACGCTCACAAGTTGTTCAATAGGGGTGTTCTTTTCTTCCGCCATATATCTCTTTCTTTTTTTTTTTTTTTTTGAACAAGATTTATAACGACCGCCAAACTGTGGTTACCGACACGAGTGACGTAATAGCACAATCCTATGAATGATAATATTAGCTGGGACAACGTAGTTAGTTTATTATAAGACGCCCAGCGCCTGACCCAACTATGAGAGCGAATTATAGGCAATCTGTGCGAAATAAGTACTCTGGGGCTGAAATGCCAAGCCTAGTATTAACTATCTTGGAAGCAATGCCAAGCCTAGTATTAACTATCTTGGGAACATACAGTAAGACAACCCCTTGTCTTAGGATAACAATACTTGAATCCCACCCAGCTTCCTCTCTGAGAAGTTGAACAATTATAATAAATGGGCCAGAATATCCTGGCAGGCTCGCCAATAAATTGTCAACCTCGGGTGATATCGATGGAGGAAGGACTAGCGCACAGCCCAAACACACTCACAGCTTGCTTACGATCTCATTCATATATCATGCATTCGTCACATCAAACCACTAGTAAAGTCTACAACTTTACTACACATGATCATAGAACGAAACATCAATGCATATGGAATCAAACAAAATAAAACATTCTCTCTTTCCTGAACTTCACAAAATCATTTATCTAAAACATCATTAACTAACCCGGGTATAAATAGATTTCTACTTTACCTGGCCAGGTGATCTTAACTATTCACGAATCACTGTCTTTTCTTTTCTTTTTTTTTTCTTTTCACTGTCACTTTCACAAGCACGACACAACTGCTGGCACTGGTCTTGGTCTGCTGGCACCTGGTCAGGTTAGACTGCTGGCACTGGCGTTGGTCTGTGGTTCTGCTTGACGAAGTGACGCTGCCAGGTATGAGGTCGAACCCCGGTTAAGGTGGAACAGTGACTATCAACATCAATCTGTTCTCCTTTCTTCCTTCCTGCATTAACGCATGCACTCTCTCTCTCTCTTCTAGTCTGCTCTATCAAATGGACATGGTTGCTTTTCTTTTCTTTTTTCTTTCTTTCTTTTCCTCTTCATTAGTTAGCAACTCTCTCTCTCTCCACATCTCTCCCTAGTCCTTCCTCTGCAGACTATCTCATGCTAATCTCTCAACTTGGTTCTCTTCTCTCCTCCCCTCATCTCTCTGCTTCTCTCTCGTCAGAGCTTACACAGAGCCTCTTCCTCTCTCTCTGTCTCTCTTCATTCTTCCTCCTCTCTTCATCTCTCTCCCTTTTCTCTCGTCCAGAGACTATACCCAGAACCTCCTCATCTCTCTCTGTTCGTTCCTTCTCTCTCGTTCTCCCCTTCACTCCCCGCATCTCTATCTTATCTTGAAACTCATCTGTCCAAGGGCGAGTACCATTGGTCAGTATTTTTACCGCCTCGTACCCGAAGTTATCTCCCTCTAATTCCATTGGATATTCAAATCATGACAGTCACGCCTACACGCCTTACTCTCTGTGGTGGTCAATTGGTCATTTAATTGATTAGCTTGATTTCACCCCCACCACACACTACCTTCCCCCCTCCTACTTCAACTGGCGACGTCCGACTTAACTTGTGGGCGCTAGTCCTACAAATTGGCTAGATGAGTCTGGCCCAGGCACTGAGATCCGTCCGGGCAGACATCGAGGCGTCGGTCAAACGGCTTAGTCTGTCTGGCTGGACCGTACCGTCTCCGTGAAGCCTCTCCGCTAAGCTTAATTGGCTAGATGAGTCTGAGCCGGGCGTCGAGACTCGTTTTGACCAGACATCGAGGCGTCGGTCAGCTACTTAGTCTGTCTGGGTGGACAGACCGTCTCCGTGGAGGATTAGGATTTTGGTTGTTTTTATTTTTGACCGTGACAATTGGTCGTCTGAGTCGTCACAGTGCTTGATGTGTTGACAGTTGTCTGAGTCGTCACTGTGGTTGATGTGTTGACAGTTGTCCGAGTCGTCACTGTGGTAACTGGTTGATGGTCGTCTGAGTCGTCACTGTGGTTGATGTGTTGACAGTTGTCCGAGTCGCCGCTGTGGTTGATGTGTTGACAGTTGTCTTGTCGTCATTTGACAGGTAGCAAGTAGTTCCGAAGAAGTGCTCTTCCAGACAGACAGACAGACAGAGAGAGAGAGAAAGAGATGTTTATTGTGCAAGTGCGTTTTGATGTTTGCTTGGTTTTGCCCCTTTCCTGCTTCGCACATACATCATTAGTTGAGGTGTAGCTCTCTGCCTCTCTCTCTCTCTCTCTCTCTCTCTCTCTCCTCTCTCTCTCTCTCTCTCACACACACACACACACACACACACACACACACACACACTTTCCTCCAACAGGGAAGGACTTGGGTGTGTGGGGGGGGGGGAGGAGGGTGGATTCTCCCGTCCCACCCCCTCCTCATACATACGACAGTAGTGTTTCTTCACAAAGAAAGCGAAACGCCGTGTAAATAACTTAAAGGCCCACTCAGAGCGACAGCCCTTCCATCCATGTGTGTGTATGTATATAGCATGTTCAGGAGGAGGCGCCGCAAACACACAAGCACGAGAGAGCGAAGGGAAGCGAGCCCCCGCCCCCCCCCCCCCCCCCCCCCCCCCCCGAAGAAGCAGCGTGTTGGGATTATTGAGAAGACGGCAACATCCCGCTGCGGCCCAAAGAGAGCGGGAAGAGAGCAGCCAATCACAGAGGCATTTTCCCCTCCATTGGGATCCGTCGGGGACGGTGAAACGCGCGACCGTGACCCCCCCCTCCTCAGATTAGGCCCCAGGGTTTTTTGTTTTTTTTTTTGGTTTTTTTTTTTTTTTTTAAGGGAGCCCGAGGATTTTTTTGATGTTTTTTTTTCTGGGTATCTCGGGTGTGTAGAGCAAGGAAAGCGAGAAGTGAAATCGTAACATCTGCCGATCAGAGGGTGAATGATTCTGTCAATCTTAGGGGAGGGGGGGGGGGGGGGTTAATGGGGTTATGAGGTACAGACGGCTCCTCCAGCTCCAGAATCCGCTGAAATATACTGTGCACAAAAAGAAACGCATATTGTTTTCGCAGAAAATATTAAGGAACATTTTTGACAGAAACATGCCCCGTATAGCAGGGAACTCTGTCCAGTGTGAATAGTCAGACATAGTGAATAGACATAACATTAGATTAATGTCTTATTTCTTCTGTGGCTTTAATATTTTGAATGCTGAATGACGCATGAAATGACTGAAATATAAAATATGCGTTTCTTTTTGTGCACAGTATAGATGTTTTGTTTGTTCCTTTGTCCATTTGTATGATTAAGAGTAGGATTTGTGTGTGTTTGAGTGAGTGTGTATGTGTGTGGGGGATGAGAGAGAGAGAGAGAGAGAGAGAGAGAGAGAGAGAGAATGTAGTCATTTTAACCGTCAAAATCAATAGGTAAGCCGCTATATAAGTATCGGTCTTTATTATTGTTGAGAAAGATTTCCGTATTGACCTCTTGCAACGAAAGACAGTGTTTTTAGCTTGTGTTATGGAAGAAGACATTTTTATTTTTTTACATTTTTTTTAAACGGTACGAAACGGAGTCAGACAACATGAACCAGTTCTCTTTCTTATTTTTGTAACTCAGGTCTTTTGTTGCCATCTTTCTTTGATTTCCCTACATCAGTATAAGCGAAGGGCCTTGCGATTTGACAAATTCTGCAGAAAGTACCAAGCTGCCAGTTTACCTGTCGGTAAATGCTGCAGGTGAAAATCTGTTTGTTTGTTTGTTGTTGTTGTTTCTTTCTACGGTCTAAAGGAGCCAACGGACTGTCATGCTGTAACATATGAACTGCGTTCTGTCTGTCTGATTGCCCCATGTTCAAAGTAACGGTTTCCGTTTGATTCACTCCAGACATTGTGGCGTGCAGCAGGGCAGTCGAGAGAGACACGTCAAGAAGAAAAAAGAAAACAATTCTTTTTTCTTCTTGACGTGTCGCGTGCTCGCATTTGTTATGCAAAGGGGTTTCGGGATTTAAAGGAGGATTTAAGGGAACTAACCGATCAGATCCTAGAGGGAGGTAATCCCCCTCACGTGACTTTCCAAACATGGACACTGGAAGGTGAGGGTGGAGGGGAGGAACACAGGGAGACTGCAATGGCCTCCCTCCCCCGCAATGGCCTCCCTCCCCCGCAATGGCCTCCCTCCCCCGCAATGGCCTCCCTCCCCCCGCAATGGCCTCCCTCCCCCGCAATGGCCTCCCTCCCCCGCAATGGCCTCCCTCCCCCGCAATGGCCTCCCTCCCCCGCAATGGCCTCCCTCCCCCGCAATGGCCTCCCTCCCCCGCAATGGCCTCCCTCCCCCGCAATGGCCTCCCTCCCCCGCAATGGCCTCCCTCCCCCGCAATGGCCTCCCTCCCCCGCAATGGGGGAGGGAGGGAGCGGCGGGTAAAACAGATGGTGAAATTAAAAGAGAGGGAGATTAAGGGGAAGGTAAAGGACGAGGGAAGACCGAGACGTTGTGAGCGGGTATGTGGTGTGGGGGGGGGGGGGGGGGGGGGGGGGGGGGGGGGGGGGGGGGGGGGGGGGGGGGGGGGGGGGGGTGTGGCGGGTAAACAAACCAGCCATCTGTATGTATGCTCAAATGTTTTGATGTGTTCACCTAAAAGGGCGCTACGGACAGTGCAAACCTTCACCACTCAAGCCTTTTTTTTTTCCCCTCCGATCACGGGAAGTAATGGTACAGACTGGAAGAGTTATTTCCCATGAACTTTCAGAGAAAAGTTGGGGTAGAAGGAGGGGGAGGGGGGGGGAGGCGGAGTCAGAGGTTCCACATCACTAGAAGTCAGTAGTGCTTGAAAAGAAAGCTTTGTAGATGGTAGTAAATTCGTCAAAAGAGTCTTGACATCGTTCATGTTCAGTGGAAAATTTGTATGCTAAAAAAGATTGCTGAACGGATCCTGGATCCGCAGTTGTATATCTGGATTCGCTCCACACATCTGCACCAAACTTTCATGTGTTCGTCCCCCCCCCCCCCCCCCCCCCCCCCCCCCAGGGCCGCAGTCCAGCTTTCCGTCCAGTTTGCTGAAATCAGTAATGTAGATTCTTGCGTCACAGATAGCCGAAAGACAGACCACACCAGCAAACCAACAAGAGCTGGTTCAAAGCATAAGTTCCTAGACGGAGGCGAAAACGCCGCGAGAGCAGGAATTTTCAAGTGAACCAGGCATTCAAGAACCTTTTTTTTTTTTAACAGACGGGGAAACCTAGACAGTTCCTCCCGCGGCTACCAAACTTGCAAGGTCGATTTCGGTCGGAACCGTTGGCCCCATTAGTGGTGACAAAGCATTTGAAAGGTAATGTTGCCCCGGCCGTCCTGTGAGACTACTCCTACATTTTATAAACACCGACGATAGCAATGGTACTTTGCGGAAAAAGTACACCAGTGCTTGACGAATAATAATAGTGATAAGAAGAAGAAGAAGAAGAAATACCGGGGGGGACAGATTTATGCGAGGACCCTGCCTTGTTGTTGTTGTTGTTTTGGCAGTGCTGGGTTCATCTCCCAGCAGCGCGCGGGAATGGCTCCGATTATTGCTGTCAAGCGAAATGAAATAAATTTCCAAGTACAGCTACCCCCCACCTTACCCTTCTTCTCCCCCCACCCCCACACCCCTCTCCCCACGACTCCACCCCACCCTACCCCCTACCCCACCATGATCCCCCGTCTCCTCCCCTTCCCGGCCCCGTTGTCTTTTTGGCAGGCACGAAGCTCATTGCGCCATGGTAGACGTGTTTTCGGCGCCCTTTTGTGAAAGACACTCACCCCCACCCCCCATCCCCACCCCACCCCCTCACGTTAGACGACCAGCGCCAGCGGAACAGCGCCCTCTTTCCGTTTGCAACCGGGGTGTCAGAGGGAAGTAACTGGAGATAAAGCAAACTTCAGCGAGACGTAGCGCCAGCGCCACCTGGCGGCCAGAAGCGAGGGGGAGGGGAGGGGATGGGGGGGGGGGGGGCAGGGAAATGAAGGTGGTGGGGGTGAGGGGATCACTCTGGCATTCTTGCTCAAGGTGGAAGTAATCGGCAAAGGGTGTTACGGGAGTCGGGGGGGGGGGGGGGGGGGGGGGGGGGGGGAGGGGGCATTAATGTGTAACTTCTTGGACAACCTTTCACACCCAGGTGGGAGGCTGTGCGCGCGCGCGCGCAGGCCTGTTTGTGTGTGTGTGTCTGTGTGTAAGAAGAGAGAGAGAGAGCGAGAGAGAGAGCGCTCAGGGATTATACCAGGAGATCTAGTGAAGGGGGGGGGGGGGGGGGGGGGTTGCTGTCTAATACTGTACTCAGCCCATCGAACGACGGCATAAGAAGGTTAACGAAAAGGGTCACTGTTCTCCAAGAGGGGATTCGAACTCTCAGAGTCTGGCAGCGAACTCTACGTGCCCTATGACCTGAGCCAACCAGACTCCACAGTCTACAGCTGCATGAATTTTCTCGTGACGCGCGTGCTGTCTGTCTGTCTGTGCGTTTGCCCGTTTTTTCGACTTGTTTATTTACACCGTATCCGTCTGATCTCCAACGGTTGGTTGAATCGTGAGGTGGCGTAATCAGAAGAGCGGCGTTCTTTGACCGAACGCTGTGCCCACCGTATACGGCGGTTGCCAGTTCCGCCATTGTGTGAGAGCCGAGTTACGAAAATGGATTTCGCTGTGTATATATATATATATATATATATATATATATATATATATATATATATATATATATATATAGACTCTTAATATATATATATATATTTTTTATTTTTTTTTTCCCCCACATTGTTCTCTGGAAAATTTGAGAGCGAGCGGAGCGTTTGGCAATGAGGCATAATCCACTCGTGTTCCCCCCCCCCCCCCCCTTTTTTTTTCATCCTCCAATCGTCGTACGAGCAGACCACCGTTTTATCATCGCTTGCCGCTGAATTGAACCGATAACGATATTTATTATTGTTATTATTATTACTATTGTTATTATTGTGAATACTTATTATATAGCGCCTGTCCTCGGCTAGAGACCAAGCTCTAATCGCTGTACAATCCACATTCGTTTACACAACGGCCGCCTACCTGGGTAGTGCCGACTGAAGAGCTGCCGGCTGGCGCTTCATTCAGTCGTTTCCCGTGTCATGCAGTCAATGTCGTTCACTCAGTTTCCTTACTTCCTTCATTCTTTCAATTTTTTACGTAGGGTGCATGCTATGCGTAACAGCGTCACCCATACCAACGGCCAAACTGGCCTTTCTCTTCAGAAAGTTGGTGATTGGGATTTCACGTGTGTGCAAGATGTTATGCGTGCGTTCACACTTTGCGCTGCTAGGCATGCTTCTTGTTTGAGAAAATTGCCCGCTTTTTTATATATATATATATATATATATATATATATATATATATATATATATATAATATTTTTTTTTTTTTTTTTTTTTAAATATTTGGTGTAAAGAACTCGAACAAACACGTTAGATTCACGAAGATACTCCGCGCGATTTCAGAGGCGTCGTTAATTTGGCAAATTCCCCCGCTTAAAAGAACGGCTCCGTCGGGAGCCAAGTATTGACCGAGGGAACGTTGAACTACCTTGACGGGGTAGAGAACCTCAGAGGTCGGCACGGCGAGCAGCTTGTTCCAATCCGAGTTCATGTCCTTAAACGGAAATGTTAAGGGGGGGGGGGGGGGGAGAAAAAGAAAAGAAAACGCCGCCGTTTTGAAGCTTAAGCTTTGAAGCTAGCTGTTTTCGCTGTAATCGCAGAATTTTTTAATTTAAAACTTTTTTTTACGTAATACTTTTCACCTCGATAACATTCACCAACACACCAAGCAGTCAGCACACGTCACGCACCAAAGATGAGCGAAAGAAATTTCAAAGGCAGCTCTGTTTTTATCCAATGGCGTGAGCGCAGATTCGTATTCTGCTTCCGTCCGTACGTCCGGTGTGTCACGTGACCAATCGGCGAAGCTGCTGCCCAAGAACGCGGCAAGGTGGAGGAAAAGGTCAACAACAAACCGCTCTTTGTAGAGGGATTGGTCGCCTTCCAGCTTCAAGGACAGTTGTGTGGATGAATTCGTGGCGGAGCGATCTTAGGAGGAAAACCAGAGATTTCAGAACAAGTTGAGTTTAACCTTGATGCTTCGCTAGATAAGAACCTGTAGTGCCTAGGGCGTGGATCTCGCTATCCACAGAAAAACCCTCGGGGAATTGAGCTGAGAGAATGAGAGAGAGAGAGAGAGAGAG
>JAFLJL010002714.1:74704-79704 GCA_018398815.1 Conus ventricosus
AGGGGGTTTTTTTTCCCAAATAAAAGGGGGGAAAAGGTTCTTTTAAATATAACCTCGGAGTAATATTGTGAACGAATGTAGTGCCAACTTAAGCTGGTTTTTACTGTCCGTTTTTTTACGTATTACTTGTAATTTTGAGAAAGGCTTAGTTGTGACCAAAGTCAAAAACAAACGTGAGTTTAGATGAAATGTGCATTAGATAGCAATTACGCAGCGAAAACGGTACGTTTAAGTAGACGTACCTTAGTGAAGACTGGAAGAGGAAAAACAAATGCTGCTGAAAGTAAAGATCGGTTTAAAACAAATTCTATAAACCGTAAATGCGTTTGGTAAACACAGAGTCGAAGTTTACGAAAAGACACGAACTGACTTTTGTTTTTTGACCGTTAGATTTTCCTCGCATGCCATGCCATCGTGTTAAACCTGAGGAAGTTCTCCGTGGACCGATTCCACCGTGGACTTCACACTGAAAACATTTTCACTCTTTGGTGCTACATTGCCGCCATGACTATTGAAAGAAGTAAACCAGCAGTCCGTTTCAGCAGTGATTTCACCCCCCCCCCCCCCCCCCCCCATGCCTACGCAGGCTGATACTCCTGCGGACACTCCCTGTATAGACAGGCAAGGATTAGTCCCATCTACCAACAAAGGGAGTGGAGTACTGTGTGTATATCCCGCCATTAAGGCAGCCATACTCCAACTTTAGGGAAGGTGCATGCTAATGTGTAACGTGTCATCCACACCAACGGCCAAAACTGGCCTTCTCTTCGAAAGTTGGTGATGGGATTTTGACGTGTGTGCAATATGTTATACGTGCGTTCACACACGGAACCTACTCTGTTTATAGTCTCATTCGAAGGACTGTATGGGAAATGGAGTCAGAACCAATGTTAACTCCGAAGGAAAAATCCCCTTGTACCAAAACGGCCCGGCGGAGATTCGAACCTGCAATCCCAGGATCACCAAGATTACGAGTCCGGCGCTTTACCACTGAGCTATTCCGGCCGCCTCAGCAGTAATGAATATCGTTGTTGGTGACAGTCATTTTGGCCGTTCAGAGGCGACGCTTTTTGCATTGGAGCAGACGGTCGTGGGTATGAACCTCTCTGGGGTAGAGATGTTTACGGCTGGGAAAATAATGCTGTCTGTTCGTGTTGCAATTACTGTTGGTTATCAGAGATTCCTTTCAGGGAAAACGTTAAGGCGGCAGCGGGAGAGGATTAGGTTCAGCCTCTCATAGCCCTTGCCTGTGACTTCCCTCTCAGAACAGTTCACTGCCCCAAGGGCTGCATTGCTGCGATACGTCTGTCTTTGGTTTTAAGGAATTCATTTCCAGTTAACAATCGCATACAGTTTTACAATCCATGTCACGTTCCGAACGGAGTGAATGAGGGGGGAAAACGAAGCAAAATGTAGAGGGAGAAGGGGTTAGTTACCGCCAAGGACTAGACAAACAAGGTACAGGACAAGACACAATGCATTCGCCCTCCCCCAAGGACATAGACGAACAAGGTACAGGACAAGACACAGTGCATTTCCACGGCCATTTTACCGATTTGCACCAACCTGACCAGATGAGTGGTGTCTCCTTCTCCGTTTATGATACTTGGTTTTGCCTGAAGAAGACCCAAGAGGTAGAAATGCATTGTGTTTTGTCCTGTACTCTGTTTGTCTGTGTCCTTGGCGGTAACTAACCCCTTTTCTTTCTAAGTCCATGCCAGATTTTGAACAGCAACCAGTTAGTGCTTATATGTGTGTGTCAAATGTTTCTCATTACGTATGTGGAAAAGAAAATGTCGGAGGCTATTAACTTAAGTTGCTTTTGCCTTGACATAGCTTCGTTTTAAAGTCAGTGTGAAAGGGGGAAGAGGGGGGGGGGGGGGGGGGGGGGTGGGGGGGGGGGGATTTTCTGCGTCGTCAAAGTAAAAACAAAACTTGTGGAAAAATTTTATTTTAAGATTAAAAAAAAAAGAAAGAAAATTCAGGATGGAACAGAGTGCGTTGAATTACAAATTTGTAATTTGAAAGCCCGTCTCTAGCAGTTCATGGTGACCATTGAGGTCTGTTTTCAAAACGGAACCATTTATGTCGCTCGCCTCTCCGGACACGATTTTTGTCCCATGATTCGAACTCATCAGCAGAACCCGTCTGATTGGTTTTATCCTTCCATAGTATTGAATGGCACACTTGTACATAACTGTAATTCTAAGGAACTCTGTAAGGTGGTATCGACTCGCACGAAGATCAGACTGTTCAACTCCAACGTCAAGTCAGTGCTACTGTCTGGAGCCGAGACATGGAGGACAACAAAGACCACCACCAGGAAAGTACAGACTTTCATCAACAGCTGCCTGAGAAGAATCCTCCAGATCCACTGGCCCAACACCATCAGCAACTCAGACCTGTGGCAGCGTACCAACCAACTGCCAAAACGAAGACGAGATCCGGCGCAGAAGATGGGGATGGATTGGACACACCCTGAGGAAGCCAGCCAGTAACATCACCAGACAGGCGTTATCATGGAACCCCCAGGGAAAACGGAAAAGAGGACGGCCAAGAAACACCTGGCGACGGGACCTGGAGGCAGACAGCAAGAAGATGGGACACACCTGGAAACAACTAGAGAGGGCAAGCCCAGGACCGAGGACTCTGGCGGACTGTTGTCGGCGGCCTATGCTTCGGGAGGAGCGACGGGCAAAACTGACTGACTGACTGAACTGACTGTTACCTGTAATTCTGCTATAGTCGCCACTAAAGGTACACAAACAAAATTCAGTCGTCTCCCTAGGTATATATCCGAGTCTGCTGCCACCCATATTATTTTTTTCTTAAGAATTGAGAAAAAAAAACATCCTCGTAAAATACCCGTTTAGTAGCCTCCCATCACCCTCCTCTCCTTCACACCTCCCCAACCTCCACCATCTCATGTCAACTGACTTGATAAAGCGACACGTGACACCGTCCTCAAGGTGTTGAATGACACGTGTGTGTGTGCGTGTGTGTGTGTGGTGTGTGTGTACAGTGTTTTGCGGCCCTTCCCGGCGTCGACAGGACATCGTGATCGAGGCCCACGAGGGAGGCTTCGCCAGCCTGCCCTGTGCCGCCCCCTACAGTCACCCGCCCGCCCGCGTCTACCTCCTCAACTCCCGCGGACAGGTCTTGGACGAGTCTCTGGGGGAGTAGCGGTGCTCTTGGTAGAGCGGCTTGTTTTGTCCTGTCCCTGGTCTGTCTGTCTGTCTCTCTCTCTCTCTCTGTCCTGTCTCTCTCTCTCATCTCCTCTCTCTCGCTCCCTCTCTCTCCTCTCTCTCTCTCTCTCTCTCCTCCATCCTCTCCTCTCCTTCTCTCTCTCTCTCTCTCTCCCCGTCCTCCCCTCTCTCTCTCCCTGTCCTCTTCCTCTCTTTTATCTGTCTCTCTCTTCTTTCTCTCTCTCGCGTCTCTCTCTCTCTCTCTCTCTCTCTCTTTCTCTCTCTCTCTAGTCTCTCTCTCTCTCTCTCTCTCTCTCTCTTCTCTCTCCTCGCTCTCTCTCTCTCTCTCTCTCTCTCTCTAGTGTGTGAGTGGGGTGGGTGGTGGGTGGGGAGGTTGTCTGTACTGTTGGGTGTTTGTCTCTGTGTGTGTCTGTCTCTCATCATTCTCTCTTTCTGTCTCTCTGTCTGTCTGTCTGTCTGTCTCTCTGTCTCTGTCTCTCTCTGTCTCTCTGTATGTGTGTGGGTGGGAGGAGGTTGTCTGTACTGTTAGTGTTTGTCTGTGTGTGTGTCGGTTTCTCTCATCACTTCTCTCTTTCTCTCTGTCTCTGTCTGTCTATTTGCCTGTCTGTCTCTCTCTCTCTCTCTCTCTCTCTCTCTCTCCCCTCCTCTCTCTCTCCTCTCTCTCTCATTGGGGTACGCCGGAAAGTGCAGGGATGGAGGCGTAGAGGGTGAGGGTGAGGGAGGGGAGTCTAGGGAGAGCGGGGAACTATCCGGAACAGAACTTGTGGATATACCCGTGGTAAGTAGTAGTAGAGTCGGGGTCGGTCTCCTCCCCCTCGCTCTCCTCCCTCCTCCTCCTCCTCTCCTCTTCATCTTCATCCTCCTCCTCCTCCACTTCTCTCCTCTTCCTCCTGCTCCTCCTCACTCTCCTCTTCATCTTCCCTCCTCCCCCTCTTCATCTTCCTCCTCCTCCTCTTCATCTTCCTCCTCCTCCTCCTCTTCATCTCCATCCTCCTCCTCTTCATCTTCCATCTCCTCTTCCTCCTCCTCCGCCACTTCCTCTTCCTCACCTCCCCTCTTCATCTCCATCCGCCTCCTTCTCCTTCTCGTCATCTTCCTCCTTCTCCTCCCCTCCTCTTCCTGAAGACCGTGACGTCATTGAGCCTGGGGCATCGCCACAGTGAAGAACTGTTCACCAGATTCGTCCGGCTTTGACCGTTCTGCAGCGTCGCCAGACGTGTAGTCCGCCAGTGTGTCACCCCTCTGTCTCCCCTCCCCGCCTCGAAGAGTTCCATGGGGCATTGTTTCAGCAGTACCTCTGGATCTTCTTGTGACGTGGCCTTCATATCAACGTAGTTTTTCTCGTGTTAGCAGGTGCGGTCTGATGGCGATGCTTGACGATTTAATGAACGCCTTTGCTCAGCAGTGATTATATATGATCAGTATTTCTGTTATTTATTTAGAGTCTTGCGGTAACACACCACATTTCTGTGGCTTGGATTTCTCCTTTCGAGACTGGCAGCCAGGGGTCTGTGCAGACAGGGCTCTGGCGTTGGGGAGTGGTTGAAAGACTTGCTTCCCCGACGGTCGGAGTAGTATGGCTGCCTTATTAATGGGGGATTTTTGTTAAGAAACCCCGGGGTCATACACACAAAACCTCCACTCCTATCAGGGGGGTGTTCCGCGGAAGTATCTAGTCTGGCGTACGCAGAAGAAGAAGAAGAGGTATGGCTTTGCCTTAAATGGCGGGGGGGGGGATTGGGGGGGATTATAAAAAAAACACCACCAAAAAAACGGTCATAACACAAAACTCCA
>JAFLJL010002714.1:84704-98432 GCA_018398815.1 Conus ventricosus
TGTGTTGTGTTGTGTGTGTTGTGACCGGAGTTGTGTATGTATGTGGTATGCCTACTCTGTGATGTTGTGTGTGTGTGTGTGTGTGTGTGTGTGTGTGTGTGTTGTGTTGTGTGTGTGTGTGGGTGGCAGAGTCTGGTTGTATGTGTATGCCTACCTCTGTGTGTTGTGGGTGTGTGACCGGAGTCTGTGTATGTCTGTGTATGCCTACCTCTGTGTGTTGTGATGTCTGTGTGTGTTGTGTGACCGAGTCTGTGTATGTTATGTGTATGCCTACTCTGTGTGGTTGTGGGTGCTGTTGTGTGTGTGGCGCGTGCGCGTGCGTTTGGGTGTGCGCACGAAGAGGGGGTGTGAGTAGCAGATATTTACACGTGCGTTGGCTCGGGAACAAAAGGAAGGAAAGAAAGAGGAGGAGCACAGAGAGAGAGAGGAGAGGAGCTTACGTTTTTGTGGGACGTGTGAGAGGGATTCTGTTATTTTGCCGACCTTTTCTTCTTTTGAGTGGGGGTTGCCTTGTGGTCTGTAACTGAGGAGAGAGAGAGACCGAGACGTTGATGAGTCACTCGAAGAGACACAGGTTCCCTTAGGCTTCAGATTTCTTTTCTCTGCATGAAGGGTTAGAAGGAGGGACAGAAGAGATTATTCACGTCTGGGAGATTCATTCCGTCTTGAGGGACGGGGCCGTGGCACGCCGCATTCTTGTTGACTTCCCTGTCGACGGCCCGGAGCGCCGGGACGGTGGGGGGAAGGCGGGCAGTCAAGTGGGAGATAAGAAAAACATTACGAGGCCCCTAGCGGGGGCCCCAGCAGCTGCCTAGATGCGTGCGTGACAATGGACACAATTTATGAGGCTGCAGCTGCTGGGCTGAGGGCCTGCAGGGGAGGCTTGTCGAGAAATGGAAACGGGGCATATTTTCAAAACATGAGTAGGATGGGGGGAGGTGTGGGTGGGGGGGGGGGTGGGGGGGGGAGGGGGGGGGGAGAGAAAAAGATGAGCGCGTCGTTGTGCTGTTGTTGTTGTTTTTGGGGGGAGGAGGATGCGTGTGTCTTATGTTTATGGCGCAAACGTTCTGCTGGGGGGAGATGTCGGGGGAAAGCTGGCGTGCAAAAAGACCGTGAGTTTTATAATATGTTACAAAAGGATAACGACGGTGGGTCGTTTCATGGACAAAGGAACCGCGAGGTATACGGACAAAAGGACAACAAAGATGTTAGGGGGAAGTGGGCTTGCAAAGCACAGTGAGTTACACATGCAGTAGAGAAAGCCTGGGGGGGAGATGCGGGATTGGACAACGGACCAGAGTTACATGTACAGTAGAGTAGACTGTGGGGAGATTGACCAAAGGACCAGAGGTTAACATACAGTAGAGCCGCCTGTGGGGAGATTGACAAAGGACCAGAGTTACACTACAGTCGAGACGACTGGGGGGGAGATTGACCAAAGGACCAGAGGTACACGCATACAGTTAGAAGACTGGGAGAATGCAAAAGCAACCGAGTAACATGTGCAGTAGAGAAGACTGTGGGGGAGAATGACAAAGGACCAGAGTTACTGTACAGTGATGAAGACTGCGGGGAGGATTGACAAAGGACCAGCGGTGCACACGCAATAGAGAAGCACTGTTGGAGGATTGACAAGGGCCCAGATGTACATATGCAAGGGACAAACATGTCGGAAAGTTGACAGAAAGACGGTGAACGGTAATCATGCAGGGAACAACACATACTATTGGGGAAGTCGACAGGACCAAGAGTTTGGCATAACAAAAAAGGAAAACAATGCGAGAACATCGGCATGCATGCAAATGACCATATAGTAAGTTGTATGTTCAAAAGATAAACGAAGTAGGGGATATTTGGGTTGTTGGTAGATCATTAAATTACATATGCAAATGGGAATAACTATGTTGGGAAGCTGGATGCAATTAACGTGAGATACCATATGCAAGAGATGGAGATGTTGGGGGGAGATCGGCGAGCAAAGGCCCGCGGAGTTACATGTTGCAGTGGAGCGTAAGGATGCTTGGCGTGTAAGGGACCGTGCGTTCTTGATTTATGTGTGCACGCGGGATAACAATACTGGAAAGTCCATAGACAAACTATGTGCAAAGGATAAAGATGTTGGTAAATTGCGTGCAAAACGCTGTGAATGATATGTGCGTGGGATAAAGATGGTGGAAGTGGCCAAAGGGACGCTGTGCAAGGGATAAAGATGGTGAGGAAAATTGGCGTTGCAGAGGACTGTGTGCAACGGGATGGATGGTGGAAATTGGCGATGCAAAGGAAAGGCGTGCAAAGGCATGATTAAAGATGGTGAGAAATTGGCGTTTGCAAGGATCTGTGTGTGTGTGTGTGTTGTGGTGTGTGTGCGTCGCGTGCGTGCAGGGATATAAAGAATGGCGAGGAATTGACGTGCAAAGGACTATGTATGCAAGGGTAAGATGGTGAGAAAATTGGCGTGCAAAGGACCTGTGTCAAAGGATAAAGATGTGTGAGAAATTGGCGTTGCAAAGGGCCTCGAGCTTTACGCACTCAGGATTAAAAGATGTTGGGGGGGGGGGGGGGGGAGGGGGGGGGAGTCGGCTTGTCAAGCATACGATTTGTATGCAGTCAACAGAGAGCAAAGCTGTTGGTAAGTTGGCGTTACAAGTACGAGTTTGTACAGAGGACAAAGGAACACGAATTTATGCAAAGGACAAGAGTTGGCGTGAATTGTTTGTAAGACGTTGGGAAGTGGTGGGCGCAAAAACAAAAGATGAAATTCGTTACAGAAGACCACAAGTTTGTTTAATGCACCAGTGGCGTAAAGCCCACGACTAGCTGCGCAAAGGCTACCTTTAGCCGTGCAAAAGGACCAAGGACTAGCAGTGCCAAAGGGACTACCTTTAGCCGTGAAAGGGGCCTAGACTAGCTGTGCAGGGACTCACCTTTAGCCGTCTGCAAAGGGCCTAGAGTAGCTGTGCAAAAGAAGGTGACAGCTTGGCAGATTCGTGCAGTGGGACTTGACTACCCAGTGGAAGCATGGACTGGATTGCTAAGCGACAAATAAAAAAAATAATAAATAAAAAAAAATAACATTCAAGGGCGGGAAATAAACAGAAGGAAGATAATATCGCGAAGGTAATCTGTGTGGTGAATCTTTTTAAAGTGGTTTATGTCCGTTTTGAGGTTTGCAACTCCGTGGGTGACCATGCGTCCGTCGTGTGGTGGGTGATGTGCTGTGTGTGGTAGGTGCCTGCATCTCTACTGTAATCTGGGTTTTATCTGGTTCATGAGGTGGACTGTGTGTGTGTTGGTCTGTGTGTGAACCTGTGTGTGTTGGTCTGTAGCAGTGAACTGTGTGGATCGTGGTCTGTGTGAGTGCCCTCGGTGAGGTCACACACAACACGCACACAGCACAGTGCCGTTGCGTAACCCAGACCTCCGTTTATCTTCATTTCTTTCCCTCCTTCGCCCTCTCTCTCTCTCTCTCTCTCCCCTCTCTCCTCTCTCTCTCTCTCTTCTCTCTCTGTGTGTCTGTGCACGCTTCGTCGCTCGTTGTCTCTCGCTGGTTTCTCTTCCTGGTCTCTCTCTTTCTGTCTGTCTCTCTTCTCTATCTCCCCCTCTCTCTCTCTCTCTCTCTCTCTCTCTCCTCTCGCTCCTCTCTCTCTCTCTCTCTCTCTCTCTCTCCATCCATCCATTCCATCCATCTCCCACACCTTGCAGTCCACGCGGGTTGTAAATGCGATGTGGAGGTTTTCAGACACTGATCCTGGGCCACAATTGACATAGCCTAAGGACTTGCATGCGTCTCCCCCTCCATCTGTCGTCACCTATCGAGTCTCGTCTGGGTTTTTTTTTTTTTCCCTTCTTCACTCTCCCCCCCCCCCATTGGCACTAAACTGCACAGAAACGGTATTGTGACAGTAGCCCGTTCGGGTGGGGAGGTTAAACCCGAGTCGTCGTGCACAGCCTGTTGCTTTGCGCGCGACATAGAACCTAGGCAATATGGGAAAGCTGTACCTGGACAGATACTGTTTGAACGGGAAAAAACGAAGAAACAAAAAACAAAATACAACCCCACGCTGTTACGTGATGGAGTCGTCTGTAGGTTTCACTGACGGGAAGTTGGACAGGCATAGGACTCACTTTGAAACTGACTTCAGTTCATACTGACCAGCTGTACCCATCATTGGTTTGTATTTTCGCTTCATGTCATCGATTATAGGCGAGCCGTTGGTGACCGTTGTTGGCTACCTTTCTTGTTCCTTCGCTCTTTATGTCATCGATTATAGGCGAGCCGTTGGTGACGTTGTTGGCTGCCTTTCCTTGTTCCTTCGCTCTTTATGTCATCGATTATAGGCGAGCCGTTGGTGACCGTTGTTGGCTGCCTTTCCTTGTTCCTTCGCTCTTTCGTTTTCATTCTCTCAAAACGTGGTTTGTTTTCCTGAAGGAGACCAGAGAGGTCGAAACGCGTCGTGTTTGTCTTGCAGGGTGTTTGTTTCTTTCGTTGGGCGGCATAGTGTGTGTGTGTGTGTGTGTGTGTGTGTGTGTGTGTGTGTGTGTGTGTGTGTGTGTGTGTGTGTGTGTGTGAGTGTGTGTGTGTGGTGTGTGTGTGTGTGTCTGGTGTGTGTGTGTGTGTGTGTGTCTGTGTGTGTGTGTGTGTGTGTGGTCTGTGTGTGTGTGTAGTGTGTGTGGTCTGTGTGTGTGTGTGTGTGTGTGTGTGTGTGTGTGTGTGGTGTGTGTGTCTGTGTGTGTGTGTGTGTGTGTGTGTGTGTGTGTGTGTGTTTTAAGTTTGTTTCAAATTTCCCCCTGCTGTCATCATCTCGCTTCGAAAACTGAGAGGCAGTCAGGTCATTTTACCGGATGGGTCCGGGTCCTCGTAGGGAAACCCCGGACAGCCCTTTTGAGGCGTACTGTCGGCTGCAGATGGAGCAAGGAAAGGGAGATCAGCGAGGTCAGGTGTTGCTTCCTCCTGTTCCTCCTGTCTTTGAAAAAAAGGGGGGGGGGGGGGGGGGGGGGGAATTGGGGTGGGGGGGGGGGGGGTTTGTAGCTTTGGCGACACGTTCTGTCCATCAAGGGTGAGGGCCCCGGACGTTCCCACCCGTAAACTCTGTTGTGACGATAGGATTATTCTGTACAGAGCAGAAACCGTATGCAACAAGGTAAGACAGTTCACTGCAGTGCAGTAGAACACAATGAATGGTGGTTTACATGTGGTACAGCACAGCAGGATGAATACGTCCAGTAAGGGACAGCACGGTACGAGGAAGTACAGTTTAAGACAATTCAGTACAATTTCAATACAGAATAGTGCGAAAACACCACGGTACAGTTAAGTACAGCACAAAACAATACAATGCGGCACACATGCAATGCGGCACAGTGTAATTCAGTACAAAGCGCAGTACGAGCCAGTGCAACGTAATATAGCACAGAACAGCGTAAAACAGTACAACACAGTACAGTTCAGTACCACAGGAGACGGTGTACAGTACAATACAATGCAAACGCCACACAATACAGTTGAACAGTAAAAAACCACATCACTCGATAAAGCATATTGCAAATTTTCGGTTTATTTGCCAAACCTTTATCAAGCATTAAAAAAAAAAACCCAAGGGCCCGGGGCAGTACAAGACTGACAACACTTGACTGACTCAGGCCTTTGCGTTCCTCGAGAAACACGGGTTAGGGCACCCTGGGCCGTCCACCAGACACAGTCTTTGGATGACCTCCTCAGCTGGGTCCATGTGATTCCTGATGCCTTCACTTCGGCGTCGTTGCGCCCTAGACCAGGTCTGCCTAAGGTCCTCCGCCTTCCTTTCTGCCCTGTAGGCTCCAGTCGAGTGCCTGTCTTGTGATGTTGGTCAGAGACTTATTGTAAAATGACCAGTCAGTCCTTGTCCTTTTATATCTGTGTCGATCGGATTACGTTTGATTGTCCAACACAGCGGGTTGGTTAGCGATGACCTCTGGCCTGCTGAATGTTCGCGTGAACCCCAGAGGCACTTGCTGATGAATGGCGGTGCGCTATGTACGTCACAGTAAAGTACACAACGGTTCGGACGGTCCAGTTCCAACATATATATAGTGAAAAGGCTGCGGAACACTCGCCTCGTAAACAAACGTCGATGTGTGAGAATAGTCTTGTCCCAAGTCCATCGGTGCCGATGTTAACTGTCAGCACAAGACAGCAAGAGCTTTTTTAACCAAGTGATATATGTAAAGCAGCACTAAGACAGCAGGGCTTTTTACAGCAAGTGATATATGTAAAGCAGCACTAAGACAGCAAGGGCTTTTTTACAGCAAGTGATATATGTAAAGCAGCACTAAGACAGCAAGGGATTTTTACAGCAAGTGATATATGTAAAGCAGCACTAGACAGCAAGTGCTTTTTACAGCAAGTGATATATGTAAAGCAAGGGTCAGGTTGATGCTGCATGTTTGCAGTACACAAAGCATGGCACTGTGAACACGTGGCGTTGTTGTGATGAATGGGGGTTTTCAAAATGGAAAGAAAAATGTCCCGTAGCGTGGTGGCTGGAGAGACAGTGAACTTGTTTCGCGGCGGCGCCATCTCTGCTTTCCGCTTTCCTGACCTGAATCTAACACAGTATGATGGAAGGCAGATATGCGTGCGCGCGCACGCACGCACGCAACACACACACACACACACACACACACACACACCACACACACACACACCAACACACACACACACACTTACTTACACACCACACGCACATACGTTTAATGCTCTCATCTCTCTCTCTCTCTCTCTCTCTCTCTCTCTCTCTCTCTCTCTCTCTCCTCTCTCTCTCACGCATGCGCTCACACGCACCGACAACCCAACCCAACACACTAAAGGACGTTCAACCCAATCCAGCCAACCCCTGACCATTTATGACATATTTTATTACACATGTTTGGCGAAAAAAAGGATCAGGACGCAAAAAGAAAAAAAAAAGTAAGAAAGAAAAGAAAAACAAAAAGAAATACGTCGGAGGAAAAAAAAACCCACTTACATTCTTGAGCGGTAATAGCACTTGTCGTGTTTTACCCCGATGATATCTCAGTTTGCTTTGAACTAAGAGCGCGACAACTCTCGCCAACTCTCAGCAGCGCGCGAAGATGCGGACAATAACTGGCTGTGTCTGCTTCAATACGTGGAATAGGGTGTAACGGCGAGGGAGTGCGCGCGACAGGGCGAAAGGTCGAAGGGAAGGAAGAAGGACGGAAGAGGGCGAGAGTGTGCGCCACTGGAACGGAAGGATCGGATGGATGGTTTTAAGACTGGCCCTTTTTTTCTCTCTGTAGCTGTCGAGATCAGGAACCCTAAACCCTCGTCCCTCCCTACTGTCTGCTGGATGTTGGTCAAAATATATGACAAGACACCACCCCACCACCACCCCCCACCACCCCCCCTTTTGCAGACTTGATTTTGTACATCCCCCCCCCCCCCCCCCCCCCCCCCCGGAAAATCACATATTTTGATGGGCGATACAAATCACATTTATGGAAAAGCATCTGCACCCCACCCAACCGACCACCACCTACCCACCCCATCCTGCCCCCGGCTGCTCACCCACCACTTACCCCCCACCCTCCCACTTTGGGCGTGGCGTGGAAGGGGTGTGTCTAGTCTTGTCGGGGCGTTAAAATACCAAAAGGGTTGGGTGGGAGGGTGTATCAGAAGCTTATTTATACCTTACGTGCACTGAACTTGGGTCCAGTGACTCACTCGCTCGGTTTTTTTGTGTGTGTTGTTTTTGGGTTTTGTTGACAATAAAATGCTTCTGTGAGTTATGACTATGTAGGGGTTACATACATTGAAAGAGAGAGGAGGGTATGTGAAGAAGAGGCGGAGAAGAGGAAAAATAACATGCGCCTTGTATTGTGCAAATATGATGCGTAAGGCTCTCCACCCTTTAAAAAAGGCATGAGAAAGGCATATTATTTTGTGACTGAACAGGGGAAAAAAAAAAAAAAAAAGGATGGAAGGGGACGAAAGGAAGTAAGGTGTGGGGGTAGGGGGAAGGTGTGAGGGGAATTGGGGGGGGGGGGGGAGGAGGAGAATGGGAGGGGGAGGGGAGGAGGAGGAGAGTGAGGAGGGAAGATGTAGGTGGGGGGGTAGTTGAGTGGATGCGAGCTTACGGCACTGGGAACGATGCGATGTGGGAGCAGTTTTCGCGCAATGAATTTGGGTTTGGGGAGAAAGTTAAGGGGCCCCCCCCCCCCCCCCCCCCCCCCCCCCCCCCCCCCCCCCCCCCCCCCCCCCCCCCTCCCCCCCCCCCCCCCCCCCCCCCCCCCCCCCCCCCCCCCCCCCCCCCCCCCCCCCCCCCCCCCCCCAAAACCCCCCCCCCCCACCCCCCCCCCCCCCCCCCCCCCCCCCCCCCCCAAAAAAAAAAAAAAAAAAAAAAAAAAAAAACCCCCCCCCCCCCCCCCCCCCCCCCCCCCCCCCCCCCCCCCCCCCCCCCCCCCCCCCCCCCCCCCCCCCCCCCCCCCCCCCCCCCCCCCCCCCCCCCCCCCCCCCCCCCCCAAACCTTTCCCCGCCCCCTCTTTTCCCCCCCCATACCCGTATTCGTCTTGCTTCAGTTTTTGCCTCTTTCTTCCGTCAATCCCCCCCCCCCCCCCCCCCCTTTCCCCCCCCATCACCTTAGCCATTCCTCCCCTTCCGTGTTGGGTGCCGGAGAAGGGGAGACAAGAAAACGATTGTCGTCATGAAATAAACACCCCCGGCCCCCGCTTTTCCCCCCACGACCCTTTTTAATCCCCCTCCTTCCCCCACCCCCAGCTCCCCCCCCCCTCTCCCCCCTCCGTCGCCCCTTTCCTCCCCTTTTTCCCCCTCCTCCTCCTGGGGCCTGTTTTTTCCGTGCGCGAGTGTTTTGGGGTTTTTTGGGGGTTTGTCTTTGACGGCCCGTTTTGGGTGGTGTTCCCTCCCAGCGTGCTCGCGGTGAATGGATGAGCGAGGATGTTTTTTCCCCACGTCGAGTGCACACTTTCCAGAAAAAAATACTTTTGCAATTTTTATCAGTGATGCCACTCATTTTGAAAGTGTTTTGTTTTTTGTCCTTTGGGGGGTTTGGGAAATAGCTCGGGGTGAGCCCGGACCGTGATGGGGTTGGGGGTTTTTCGTTTTTTCGGACAGGGGGCCACATTAACATTGGTTCGATCCATTCCCCATCGCCCCTTAAATTTGGATAAAAACCGGGGTTTCCCGGTGTAACGCACGCACTCTTCTCCCGCGTAAAATGCCATATCAACCGGAAGAGAACCATTGGCCTTTGGGTAGGGATGCCGTTACACATAGCATGCCCCTTTCCCCGAAGATGGAGTAGGGTTTGCCTTTAAATTTTTCGGGATAAAAAAGGGTCATACACACAAAATTCTCCCTGGCTATACGGGGAGTGTCCGCAGGGTATCACCTGCGACGCAGAAAAAAGAACAGAAAAAATTAAAAGAGAAAAACGTGCGAAAAAAGATCAGGTAACTGAGGGGAATTTTGTACAGGATTTACATTTTTTTTTTTCAAATGTTTCTTCAGCTTTTTGGGCTTTTTGTTTTTGGGTGAGCTTTTGGGGGCTGTTTTCTGCGCAATATATTTGCAACACGTGCTCACCCGTGTTTGAATTATTTTTTTTGGTTTTTTAAAAGTCCCGCGCCCCCCCGGGGACGAGCGTTGTGGGAATGTGTTCTTCCTGGTTTTTATGAAAAGGGGTTTTGGAGGGTTGTTGTTGGACAGCTGCTCAAGGGATCAGATGAAGTGCACAATGCCCAATAGGCTTTTGTTGTTCTGGGGTATTTCAAGATTTTTTTTTTCCCCCGCAACATTTTTTTTATGTAAATTTGGGGCGATTTTGTCACAGCCTCGTTTTCTGTTTCAGATTCGGGCTTTTTTTAATTCGTATAAATGGAGAAGCCATTTTAAATGGCCTAAGGGAAGAAAGAGAAAAAAAATGTTTTATATGCACAAAAATTTGAATTGAAATTGCTGGTTTTTGATAGTTTTGAATAAGGAACCAAAAAGGGGGTATAGCCAGTATTTGCTGGGGGGTTAAAATGCACAACTTTGCGATAGTTTGAAAAAAACAAATTTCAAAGCAATTATGGTGTACATCGGGGGGGGAACGATGGCCTTATTAGAGGGTTTTATACAAACCCCAAAACTCAAATGTGAAAACAATTATGAGTTATTTAACTTGCAAAAGCAGAAAAAATGAGTAGATAAGAAAAAATATTATTTTTGGTGTTTTTAAAATTTTCCTGATGAAAAAAGGGGATGGAATTGGAAGGGTGAAAAAGTAATATGTTTTGAAAATTTTTAGAGGGGGGTTTTTTTAAAAAGGGACTAGCCCAACCGGTTCGGAAGGAAAAAGCCAACAATTGTGATTAGTTTTGTTAAGAAAAACCTTGATCTTGATATTTAATATATGGGCCCCCTTTGGGGAAAAGTGTCACTTGATTTTAATTTGAATGTATATTCCCCAAAAAAAAGACAAAAAAACCCAAGTACAAATTTGACTTTCAGAAAGGGATATAATAAAATGAGGAAAAAAGCTTTTAGAAGGTGTCAAATCTTGCTTACAAATGTCAGGGTCGAGGGAAAAGTGGAATGTCTTAAAAAAGCATTTAAAAAGATGGACGAATGTTTTCCCAAAAACAATTGTACCAAAATAAAATGCTTTTAAAACCCCTTTGGTGAATGATAAAGTACTTAAAATGATTAAGAAAAAAAATAATCTTTTTCAAAGGGATTTATGCGAAAAATGGGGAAAAATACAGTAAATTTCAAGAATACAAAAAGACAAAAAGAAATCAAATCAAAGAAAAACTTGAACGTAAAAAAGCAGAACAATGTAAAAAAAACCCAAAAGTTTTTGGAAATAAGTGCAAAACGTACAAAAAATAAAAAGCAGGGGGAAATACCTAAATGTGGTAAAGGGGGTTGCCGAGTCCGAATGGGGAAATGAAATTTTAAAAGTTTTTCGCAAGTGTCTTTGCTAAAGAGATACAAAAACATACCCGATCTTTTGAATGTAGTAAATCTAATGGGAAATTTTAGTACAGATATAAAATTATTCCTGCAGTAAGAAAAATTGTTTTAATTTAATAGTCTAAAAGGGAGGGGCCTATTTAAAACCCCCTAAAATTCAAAAGAAATTAAGTAAGGAGTTTGTGTACCGCTCATAAAATTTTTTAAAAATCATTAAAAAACAAAAAAACCCCTCGACTGGAAATCGGCAGAAGTTACTGCTATTTTAAAAAAAGGTAAAATCTGGCCCGGGAACTATCGCCGGGAAGCTTTTCCCCTTGCATCAAAATGCAGAATCCATTTTAAGAGATTCATATATCTCACTTTAGATAATAATTTGTTTGAGTATCGAGCATGGGTTTCGTAAAAAAGGTCTTGCATATACAACATTAATTTTTGGAAGATTTAGTTAACATGCTAGAGAATAATTTCTGTTGATATAATTTACCCTTTTTTTCCAAAGCTTTTTATACGGCCCCTGAAATTTTGAAAAAAATGGAAGCATACGGGATAGTAGTAAGTTTCTAAAATGGATTGAGATTTTTTTTCAAAAAGAAAAAAAAGAAAGGTGGGTAACTGTTTTTAAAAGAGAAAGATGTTATGAGTGGGTTTCCCCAAGGGGGGTTTTAGGCCTGTACTGTTTCTATTTTTATAAATGACCCCCCAAGAGGTAATTTTTTTGTTAAAATTTTTGTGAATACAAAAATTATGACAAAAACAATAAATTAGTAGTCTCAAGAAAATTTTAAAATTTCCTCCAAAAGGTCAGACAAATGGAAAACTATATTTTAATGTTTAAAAATGAAAGTTTTTCCTGTTGGGAAAAACAATCCAAAATGGGAAAAACAAATGAAAAATAGATGGTGGGAAAAAGGGTGGTACGAAATGTGGGAAGAAAAAGGGTCTGGGTGAAAACTTTTATAAAGATTTACTTTTGATATCACATCCAAAAGTGTATAAAAAAAGCAAACCAAATGATTGGGTTAAAAAAAGAAATTTTATTTTTCCCAAATAAAAAAAACTTTTTTTAAAAATTTATAAAGCTATGGGTTTGAGATCTTGAATTGGGGAATATAAATTTTGGTACCCCAACTTTAAAAACATCAATAGAATCGAAAGAGTACAGAGAAGAGCTATAAAAACTTGCAAAATGTACAAAATGTTTATACAGATGATTAAATTACTTAAATTTGCACCCTTTTAAAAAGGAGCGTGTTAGAGGGATTTATTAAGTGTTCAAAATATTTCACCACAAACGGACATACAGTGGGGCAAATTTTTTTTAGACTGTTTAAAAAGATAGAACAAGAAATTCGAAGGCAAAATATTTTTTAAGCAGTTTCATACTAATAGGGGGGATTCAAGTTTAGTAACAAGTTATTGCTAACTGGAACATTTGCCCAAATCACTTAAAAATTTTCTAAAAATACTAACGTTTTTTGATTTGGGATGAAGAAATTGAAATTTAAAAATACAGTTTGAACTTTTTTGAATAAGAAGGAAAATTTTATTTCCGCATTTTTAACCTGTATAAAAATAAAAAAACCGAGGGGACATTTTAAAGGCTTAAAGGGCCTATGTATTGATTACGTCCCCACACCAAAATAATATATATTCTTTGAAATATTTGTTTTGAAGCCGTTTTCGAGCGTTTGTCCCAGTTTATCTTCACAACCTTTTGTAGTTTTTTAAGATTCAGCGTGCTGTCACAAAGTTTTTGTGGCCAAAAATTTGGGTGATTTATCATCACTGAACAGTATGTCTGTTAGTCAGACTTGGGTTGTTTTTGTCTTTGAGTATTTTAAATGCGTCAGAGTTGAGGTTTTATTGTTGTACGTCAGATTGGGGTGGGTTTGTCACAACATACTTTTGTGTCTGATTCGGTTCGCTCAAATTGATTTATAAATATGAGTCCGATTAACATTTAGTCACAGTTAAGTATGAGTCAGATTAACATTTAGACACAGTTAAATAAGTGTCAGATTCAGACTGTTTGATCACAAAATACTAATAAGGAATCCGATTTGGACTGCTTTGTCGCAACATAATTTCGTGTGTGAGACTCGGGCCGTATTGTCACTATTTTCATGAGTTGAATTCGGCAGGTGTCCGTGGGAACTGTTCCTAAACCATTCTCTGTGTGGAATCGCCTGTGTCTTTTGGGCCTGTCTGAGTATATTTATTTAGCTATCATGCAACAGTTTTCAGCAGAAATTGTATATTCGGAAAAGTAAACGCTGGTATATGTTTGCCTTGATTAACAAAGACAGAGAGACGGACAAATAGAGGGGGATAGGATGATGAGGGGGGGGGGGGGGGGGGGGGGGTAGGGGAGGATGGACTGAAGATAGAAGGGTAGATGAAAAAAAAAAAGGTGGAGTGTGTCATGCGGTTGGTGGAGATAGTGGGTGGAGGTAAAGGCAGGTGAAGGGAGGGAGGTAGTTAGAGGAGGAGGAGACAGAGAGAGAGAGAGGTACGAGGAATACACATACAGAGACTCATTGTTTAATTGATAATATTCTGCAAGTCCAGCAGCCCAGCATCACCCCCAACCCCGTTGGACGGGGGAATTATTGGGGGGGGGGGGGGGGGGGGGGGGGGAAAGAAGAAAATCCCGTGCGTGCGAGACTGGTACCACGCACGAGACAACGGAGAAAGTGCGTGTGTGCCCCACCGACAATCTCTTGTTCTCAGACCATCAGTTTGGGCGGCACAAC
>JAFLJL010002715.1:0-24934 GCA_018398815.1 Conus ventricosus
CATTTGTCTCAGGGTTTTCTGACACATGTAATATCGGGTTTTTAGAATATGTTTGGATTTACCACAGATCCCAGATCTCTCTAGATATTTATTCGTTTGTGTGGTAGACGAAATTTCTTCGACAAAAATATCGTTTTAACTGTCCATGTTTTAAAGCAAGATATTCAGATTTCCGCAGAATAATACAAAATATTTTTTATAAGAATTTTACAGATGTTTGAAATATTGTTCACATTTCGATGTTCAACTCTGATGGCCCTTTTCTCATAACGTTTGGTTTCCCCTTCATATCTTCGCCTCTGGTGTGTGTCAAAGTTTTAAGAGTTGGTCAGGTCATGGAAACTGTCAGTGGATGGACATAGTAGCGATCTCCCCCTAGAGGATTTTTAAAAAAATGGACGTATTCTTTGTTTTCTCTTTTTTGTTTTACTTGCTTGTACTTTCGTTTGCTTGTTTTGTTTTCATTACTGGTGGACCAAAGATATATGGAACACTGATTGCACGCTTCTCATTACAAAGCCCCTTAAAACCACCATACATGTCCACGTATTGGCTTTAACATGTACAGACATTCACAAATTGGTAGAAAACTCTGTACGTTTCATGACTGACCATTGAGAAATAAGCGAGAGCACTGACAACAAAAACAAAACCAAAACACTTACTGAACATCTGGAATATGTGTATGAAGACCTGGTACGATCCAGTCTGGCATCTCTGTTAATTTTAGAAATGGTAGTATGATAAGGTCTGTTTTCATCACCTAAAAGGAGCTTGAACTGCACATCTATTTTCTACCTGCTAATATGTGTGATCTTGTTTTGAGACTTCTTTTAGTAATTTGATGTAGAGCTTGTTTTCCTAGAAGAGTGGCTGGAGGGGTGTGTCATTTAACAGTGGTGTCAGTCTTCATTAGTTCTGTGAGGTCTTTCGGCGGAGCTGTGAAGAATAACAACAGCGCATCTTTACCTCCAAATCTGCAATTATATGATGAAAAAGAAATTGAAGCAGCGCATTTGGCTTTTTTGCCCCCGAGTCATTGCTAGTGTAAATTACAATGATCAGGGCACCGATTCAGTATGTGAGAGTGTTTATTAAATGAAAATGTGTATTTAGATATGAGCTGCATGCATGGATGTATCTGCGGCAATGTTCGTGTGTGCATTCGTATGTAAGTGTATAAGTGTATAACCAGTCTCAATACGTATGAACGTACACTTGTTTTTTTTCTCCAAAACTCAGTTTCGAATGAGTGAATAGTTCATGCGCACACATATAAATATATATATACTTGAATGCACATTGGCTTTAACATGCACAAGTATACACAAATATGCATCCAAGCACATGCCCGCAGTCACACATACATGCCCTTACGCACGTGCACACGCACGCGGGTCCTGAGCACACGCACGCACGCACGCGCGCGCGCGCCGCGCGGACGGACACACACACACACGCACGCACGCACACACACACACACACACACACACACACACACCACACACACACACGGACACATACACACGGACACACAACACACACACACACACACACACACACACACACACACACATACACACACACACACACACGTACACACACAAACAGATGGACACAAACGCGCGCGCGCACGCACAACGCACACACACATACACATTGAAGGCAACAGCAAGCCTTTACTCGGTTCCCCATAATACATAGCTAAAAATACAATATAGTCAGTTGGAAAAAGCACAAACTAAAAATGTTTCTTAAACTAAGTTAGTATTGATGAATTGAATGAATCGTATTTGTTAGCAGATGGAATAAGATCTTAACTGAAGAACGGTTATATATTTGACAGGGTAAGACACTCCTACATTCGACGGGAGGATGGAGCTGCTTCAGTCAACGAACAACAGATACATGCCTTGTTTAACGAACTCGTGGATGCGGGCCAACCGACAAATGGGGAGTATTGTTTTCTTGATTTTTTACGCTCGTTCTTCTCTCTCTTCTTTTACACTCTTTGCAGTGTTAGCTGTCCCTTTCTCTCGTAGTTATTCTGTAACTGTCGATAGCGTTTAGTTTCCTGTGTGTAGTGTTGTCTCGGTCTTCTAGTCCCAGGAATTCATTGTCCTTCTTTCCCAGAGTTTAGTATCCGCCTTTCCTCACAAAAGTTCTACTGTCTTTTCCCTGGGGTATATTTTCTATACACTCACAAGAGTTTGGAAATCTCCTTTCCTGCGTAGCTAAATCTTCGGGGATCTCTGATACTAATCTTCTTATTCAGGGTTTGGTGTTCTTTATTCATCTGATTTTTATGTCCTTTCCTCAGGATCTAGTTCCCATATTTTCCACAGCTGAATGCTCGTCCTTTTTTTTAATGGGGTGTATTACCTTTCCTAACTTTCTAGTCTCAGTGGATTCTTTCCGTGCATCTTCTTTTCGGGGGAGATTTTTGGGTCTTCTTTCTCATAGTATTATGGCTTCTGCTTTCCGGATTGAGTTATGCCACCTTCTTTCCAGGGTTTTTTCTGTCCTAAGACACGGGTCTTTTTTTCCCGGTTTAGTGCGTTTTTTCCTTTTACAGGCTTTAGTGTTTCCGTCCTTTCCCTGGTCCATGTCTTCTTTCCCAGGCTTTTATGCCACGAACGTCCGCGAGCACTTAGTGGCCTTCTTTATTCCCCAGTGTTTAGTCTTTCTTCATTTTATGGATTCGGTGGCCCTGTTCTTTTCCCCACCACAACAGCAACCCACCCCCATTACACCCCGACCACAACACGCACCCCACCATACCCTCGACCAAACCCTCACCACAACCCTCACCACGACACACCACAAACACATCGACTCAAGACTTCAATTACAACCACAAAACACGACATAGCACACCACACTACAACACGCAAACATCACCACACATTATCAAACACCACTCCACAATGCTACAACTACAATGGGCACGACACACACGCCACACCACTCTCAGTACGACAAGCCCCCACACCACACATGTCCAACCCCCAACACACCACATCCTCATAAACACTCCCACCTCACCCCGCACACCACTCAAAACATCACATTAGCAGCACACCACACCAGAACACAACACCCAAAGCGTCAAACACACCATACCTAGGCTGGGGGGTCCGAATAGCTCAACGGAAGAACGGCCGGACTCATAATCTTTGGTGATCCTGGGGTGGTTGAAATCCCATGCCGGGCCGTTTCGTACAAGGGGATTTTTACTCGGGGAGTTTGCCATTGGATTCTGACTCTTTATCTCCCTTACAGTCTTTGAATGAACTAAACCGAGAGGTTCAAAAGAGTGGGTACTCTGGTATTTTACAACTAAGGCCTGTTTGGCCGTGTGTGGTTGAGGTCTGAACTGAAATATGCGTGTCACGTTCAGACCTAGATGTATATTGTCCTGCACTTCGCCTTGGTGCTTGTACCTAGTCTGGTGGGAAGTCCTAAAGAAGGCTCTCACTGCAGTGGTCGTTTTCATTTGATGCGTGAAGTGTGGTTTTCATTTTGGCTTTGGCCACGTTTTTGCACAGATCTGCACATTCTGTTTTCCTCACAATTCTGGTCATGGATCGTTGGGGGCTTCTGTAAGGCATAAACCACAGTGTACGTGCCTTCTTTGACGAACATCCTCTGGTGGGATTAGCAGAAGGCGTCAGGAAACTTTCGACTAACTTCCCATTGTGCCTTGGTCACCTGGATGGGGGTTTTTAGGACAGGGCGTTTTTGTGCCAGAATGGTGGCTTTTGCTAGGCTTAAATCGCTTGGGGATGGGGAATAGGCGTTAGAGGGTGGCCCGTTCCAGCGCTTCTTTAGAGCTCCTGGCAAGACTGAAGATGTTCCAGGATGCTGCGATGTTGAACTTCTGTGTGGATAGAGAAACTTTGGCGCCGCGTACTCGGAGACATATACAGGAGAAATATCTCTGGCGGAGTATTGAATAAAACGTCGTATGTATCGAAATTGGCCTTATATGAGATCCATTTTTGCGGTGGCATCAGCTTGACATGACAGGCTCCTGCGCGGGGGAGCTATCAGGGGTGTGGGGACGCCTGGGAGGTGTCAGAGCTGTAGTTCATAGAGCAAAGTGCCACTGGCCTTCCTGTGTGACAAATGGATGCTCTGGCATCTGTGACATTTGTCCTTGCGGACCAAAGGTACAGAACATTGGTACCAACGAGATGCTTCCAGTAAGGCATGCATGTCCTGAAGGTGTCTCTTGGGAGCCCCTGGTACTGTATGTGTACCCCTTGTTTTGCAGAGAACCTGTCATGGCGGTCATATCAGCATGGGAGTCCTCACAGAGTCCATGGAACTGCTTCAGTATAGGCCCGGTTAAGTCGGTCGGTTTCCTTCTCGAGGATGTCTAAATTCCCCCTTAATTCGTGCCGATTCGCGGATTCGTGTTACAATCGGGTCTCTCTTCACACGGTGCTTTCATCAACGCCTCTGCATGCCTTTAGTTCTGTTAAGTGACTGGATGTTGTGTTAGATTAGTTGAATAAGTGGGAGCAGGAGGAAAGGCAGGGGGTACTAAGAAGCAGGCATGAGAAATGCGTACATATAATGTATATCTACTATTTGTCTCTGGTGTAACCATTGCCATTCATTCTGCGCATGATTCCCTATTCTGGTGCAATCGGAGATGCTGGCTGCCTTCTGTATATTCCATAGATGGATGCAGTTGAAGGAATTGCTGTGCATCCTGGAAACCAAGTGGCAGTGTTGTTTATCTTTTCTTGAGGTGATGGTGGTGGCAAAAGATTTGGAGATATCCGTTGATCGGTCATCGGCCAGCTGGGGTCAGATTGTTTCATGGTCTGGAAGGTGGTTATTTGAACATGACTGTGTTTTACTGCTCTGTTCTCTTCCTAGATTCCCAGGCCAGCCTATGTGAACCTGCTCAGGCTAGGGTGGCCAAGGGCAAGGCTGACCTGTCCCGACCTACCGCTAACCTACCCTTCCCCATGGCCAGGACCAGGCCTAGGCAGCTTAGGCCGGGCGCTGGTCCTCCCGGCCAGCCTTGCAGTCTGGCGCCAGGCTAGGTGGCCCAGTCCAGATTGACCCTCCCCAACCCTGGCGTGACCTCTGACCCTAACCCTACCCTTGCCAAACTGGCCCAGGCCACCAACACTCTCACCACGAAACAACACGCACCACGACACCACACCACCACGACACCACTCCAACCACAACACAACTACACCACCACCACAGACCCAATACCAACACCACCACCATAGACGAATACAACCACCACAGACCTCACGACAACCCAACCACGACCACAGGGGCCACTACCACCACACCATACCACCACAGAGGACCGCCACCACCGCCACCACCAACCAAATAACACAATCACCACAACATCATAAACACGACGCACCACACCACCACAACATCCACCCCCAGCGCAACCACCAGCAGCACCATCAGACACGACCGGCACCTCACACGCACCACTACCACCATCCCTCCAGCTACCATTACCACCACCCTCTGCACCACCATACCACTAACACAACAATCACAACTCAACCACCACACCAACATCGCCCAGGAATTGGTTGGGTGTTTCCATCGCCAGGGTTCCTTGTAGTATAATTTCTATTCTTTCTAAGGTTTAATGTCCTCTTTCCCATTGTTTTGTGTCTTCAAATTTTCCAGGGTTTGGTGTATTTTTCTTTCCCAGGACTTGGTGACTTCTTTTCTAGGTTTTAGTGTGTTTTTTTCCCAGGGTTTAATGCCTGTCTTTCCTAGGTTACAGCCTTCATTCGTATGATTGCCATAGATGTTCGTGTTTCCTATGGCAGTCTTCTGTTGAACAAGGATACAAAACAGTAGGCGCCCGAGTGGATGGTTCAGGAAAGTATCAAACGACCACTCCAGTCATGTCGCAGACCTCATGTTTCCGGGATCTGGAACGTGGACGCATGTTTTCAGATCTTTGGGGTTTTGCTGCAGAGCTGCTTAGGAAGTTTTTAATCCTGTTTCCAGAACTATTTCCTTTGTGCGCACCTGGTTCCTCCTTGTCTGAGTATAGTAGTCCACATTCCACAGAAAGACTGACATGGCATTGAGGAGTCTGCATGCAGATCTTTTTATTAGGACTCGGCAACTTTTTTCCACAGAAGTTAAACACAAGGAGGGTAGCTCTTGCTCCCTCCGTGATGAAATAAATACACATGTATAATTTCTTCGGGGGGGGGGGGGGGGGGGGGGGGGGGGGCGCAAGAGTAACCTTACTTGTTTAGTACTTACTGTTCACTGCTCTCTGCCTCATTTAAGATCCCATTTCTTCCACAGAATTTACAGTCCTGTTCTATCCTTGGTTCCCTCCGGGGGTTGCAACCTTGCCGTGGTCGGAGGGCTTGCGTGGTCCAGTGATCCTTTAGGCTATGCTGACGGGGGCATCAATACTTGGGAGATAGGCTGGTTTTTTCACACTGCTTCTAGGCCTGAGAGGTGCAGATGCTGTTTGGCCTAAGCGTAACGTGGTAAGGAGTTGATGCCCCTGGTAGGGCTTCCCATGTCAGATAGGCTAAGGGTGAGGATCCTGACTAAGAGTAACCCGCCTTTCTCCTTTTCTTGTTTTCTGCCTCCCTTATTTGGCCCTTTTCTATCTTCGTCTCCCCTTCAAGTCTTCTTTTCCACACTCCTTTTCTCTCTGTGGTCTCCTTAAGATCCGCCGCGTTTGCCGTGCGGTGCGACCTGTGTCGGAGGGGAATGAGATCCTGGTGATTGAGAGGGCCAGCGCTCTCAACACATCACTTTGGCTCGGACCTCTCCTAGACAGGGAGTACACTTTGGCCCGGGTGTACTAATCGGCTCCCTTCTTGGGGTTGGGTCAAGACGGGCAGTTCCCCAGCTGGCCAAGTAAACCCCTGCAGTGCTCAGCTCTCTGTTCCCGGGAGTTGAGCATGATCAGGGGGGATAGGGTTGGTTGCTTCTGCTTGTCGTATGTCTCTCCCGAAGCCTGGAAGGGGTCAAGACATTGGTTTCTTGGCCCTGGCCCCTTAGTTGGACTCCAAGGTGGGTGGGTAAGGGAGGGATGAATTACAATAAATTAAATATGACTTCTTCAAAAAACTACCCCCCCAAAAGGAAGAGGAAGGCAGTCTCCCCTATTTCAGGGGAATTTGAAACAGACAGTGATTCTGACAGTGAGGTAAGACAGAGGACAGGTTTCTGGGCTTCCTGGCTCGTGGTGGAAGGGACAGAGCAGGAAAGACCCCTTTCAGCTCTGAGCCCTTTTGCTGTCCAAAAGGGCTTTCATGGTATAGCAGGTGAACCTAGGTCCATAAAAAGGTTGAGGAATGGTTCGTTTCTTGTTCAATGTCGATCACAGAAACAATCTGAACAGCTGTTGAAAGCAATAAAACTAGTGGATAGGGAGATCAGGGTGACTCCCCATAAACAGTTAAATTCATCCAAAGGTGTGATTCGCTGCAGAGATCTAGCGGGTGTCTCAGAGGCAGAAATAAAAACGGAACTGGCGTCCCAGGGTGTGACGGAGGTGCACAGGGTGACAGTCAAGAAAGGTGCAGAGAGAGTGGCCACCAATACCCTCTTTCTGACCTTCTGCAACCCTGTGTTGCCTCCGGTCATCAAGGTTGGCTACCTGAACGTCCGCGTTCAGCTGTATGTCCCGTCCCCGTTGAGATGCTTCAGGTGCCAGAGGTTTGGACATGTCAGAGACCGCTGTTCTGGGCAGGAGGTGTGCGGTGTGTGCTGCAAGGCAACCCATGATGGGCCGTGCAAAGATCCGGCACATTGTGCTAACTGCGGTGGCGACCATCCCTCCTCTTCACGAAACTGCCCTCTTTGGATACAGGAATCCACTATCCAACGAATTAAAACTGAAAAGAAAATCTCCTTTTTTGAGGCCCGTAAACAGGTTGTGGGCAGTCGGACGCCCACAGCATCTTCATATGCTTCGGCCGTAAAGAAAGTTTCCACTAGGTCAGTCTGCTGTCAGACTGATGAATTTATTTTTTCCAAGACACTGCAAGGAAGAACTGTCAGCTCTGGTGGGAGCGGGTCCACCACCTCCCAACCTAAAGTGACTGCCCCTGGTGGAGGCAAAAAATCCGCCACCCCTCAGACTGCCCAGCAGTCTACAACATCTGCTGCTGGGCAGATTAAAAAACCAGCACCCAAGCCTCGAACTCCTCTGTCCAGTGCCCGTGCGGGCAAGGGAGTTCCACCCAGTGTAGAGACGGTGGAGATGAGGAAGAAACCTCCACCGTCTCCCAAATCCAGACCTTCTTCGCCTGTTGGCAAGTCTGCCAGCAGGTCTGAAGAACAACATAGTTCAGTGAAACTTCAAAATAAATTCACTCCATTAGAAGCAGATGTTTGAGGAGGAGATGACCTGATTTCTCTCCTTTTCGCCCTCTGCACCATGGATAGTACAATATCCCATTGGAATATCCATGGACTAAATTCCAACTTTGAGGAGTTACAGCTTCTGTGTCGATCTATAAAACCTTCTGTCATGGCTCTTCAGGAAACTCAAATTCAAAGCCAGAAGACCTTTACTCTTTCTGGCTTTAATGTTCTTTCAAAACCTGCACAACCATCCACGTTGGGACTGTCGGGCGGTGTTGCCCTTCTCCTACACAAAACTCTGTTGTATAGTCCTGTCGCTCTGTCTACCTCCCTTCAGGCTGTAGCTGCGAGAGTCACTCTCCACAAGACTGTGACAATCTGTTCCCTTTATCTACCTCCTTCTGTCCCGGTTTGTCGTCAGGACCTTGTCTGTCTGATAAGAGAACTTCCTCAACCTTTTTTGCTGTTGGGTGACTTTAACGGTCACAACCCTCTTTGGGGTAGTGCTGGTACGTCATCCAGAGGTCTGCTGATTGAGGATGTCCTTTCGGATTTGGATTTGTGTTGTCTGAACGACGGATCTGCAACTTACCTCCACTCTTCCACAGGTTCACTTTCGTGTTTAGATTTGTCGGTTTGTGACCCCTCGCTGGTCCTGGACTATGAGTGGTCTGTCCATGACGATCTGCACGGAAGTGACCATTTCCCTGTCTTACTACAACCCGTCATAACTGAACACGTCTCTGTCTCTCAACATCTAAATTACAAGACAGCAAACTGGGATCTATTTGCAACCACTATTTCTAAAAATTCCAGGACACTGACTTTCTAGAGTCCGGACCCAGCTGAATCACTGACTAACACTGTGATCAAGTGTGCTAAAGCTTGTATTCCAGTGTCTTCCGATAAACTTCAAATGCCAAAAACACCCTGGTTTGATTCAGACTGCCAACAAATTTCCAAAGTTAGAAAACGGGCTCAGCGTCAGGTGTACCAACGACCTTCGGGTCCCAACGCTCGAGCCCATCAAAAACTCCGTGCTAAATCTAGACACACTTTTAAAATCAGTAAACGTCGGTCCTGGAGAAGCTTCTGCTCCAGGCTGACATCAAAAACTTCCAAGAAAAAAGTGTGGAACATCATTAAGAAAACCAAAGGGAAGAACACCTGTCCCACTGTGAACCATCTAAAGTTTTCGGATTCTTTAATAACAGAGAAGAAAGCAGTAGCTAATCTGCTTGCTTCAACCATTGAAAAGAATTCCTCCTCTTCTAATAAATCAGCCACTTTTGTCAAAAATAAAGCCCTAAAAGAAAAATCACCCTGCAACTTTTCGTCCGACAACATGGAAGACTACAATCTTCCTTTCACGTTAAACGAGCTGAAATCTGCCTTGCTTTCTTGCAGCGATTCCTCTCCAGGTTTAGATGAAATCCATTATCAGCTGTTGAAACATCTTCCGCTAGAAGGTCTGAACATACTGCTACAGGTCTACAACCATGTGTGGACTACAGGTTTTTTTCCACCCTCTTGGCGAAAAGCCTCATTATTCCCATCCCCAAACCTGGAAAAGATCTTTCTAATCCTTCAAATTACCGTCCCATAGCTTTGACCAGCTGTGTTTGTAAATTGATGTAAAAAATGGTCAATGCTAGGCTCATGTGGAAACTTGAAACCGATGGCCTTTTGGCGAAAGAACAGTGTGGTTTCCGCAAACATCGGACTACCGTTGACCATTTGATTCGTCTGGAATCTACACTTCGGAACGCCTTTCTGAACAAACAGCATGCAGTGGCAATTTTCTTTGACTTGGAGAAGGCCTACGATACCACCTGGAAGTCGGGGATACTTCATGATCTCCACGATCTGGGTTTCCGAGGTCATCTTCCGCTTTGTATTCAAAATTTTTTGGCAGAACGACAGTTTCAGGTCCGGGTTGGCACCACTCTCTCTGATGTCCACGAGCAGGAGTTGGGTGTTCCACAGGGGAGCATACTATCTCCTGCCCTCTTTAGTATTAAGATCAACAACATTGTTCAATCAGTTCAGCAGGGTTCAGACTGCTCATTGTTTGTGGATGATTTTGCTGTCTACGCAACTGGAAGCCTGTACCCGAGTGTCCAGCGCAGGCTCCAGCTTTGCGTAGATAAAATCCATCAGTGGGCGGATGAAAACGGTTTCTCCTTTTCTGCTACAAAAACCCAGTGTATTCACTTCCATACTTTCCGTCAGTTTTTTCCAGATCCGGAACTTCAAGTAGGGAAATCTCCCATTCCAGCTGTTAAAGAGGCCAAATTTCTGGGAGTCATTTTTGACCAAAAACTTAGCTTTCTCAGCCATATTAAAAACCTCAAAACTGCTTGCCAAAAGGCACTGAATATTCTGCGGGTCGTAGCACACACCGACTGGGCGCTGATAAGAAAACTTTGTTGCACCTCTACAGAGCCCTGGTCCGTTCCAAACTGGACTACGGTTGTGCTGTGTACGGCTCCGCAAGATCATCTTACCTCAAACTCTTGGACCCTATCCACCATCAAGGGCTTCGTCTCTGTCTTGGAGCATTCCGCACCACCCCTGTGTACAGCCTGTACGCAGAGGCAGGTGAACCTTCACTGTCCAACCGCAGGCTGAAACTGTCTTTGAATTATTACATCCGACTGTTCTCAGAACCGCAGAATCCTGCCTATGACTGTGTTTTTGACCCTCCGTTCCAAAGTAAGTTTGAAAATAACCCGAAATGTATTCCGCCGTTTGGGCTTCGTATGCAGCCTCACGTGCGGAATGCAGGTATAGACCTGGGAGTAGTTTCCGATTTTTCCAAGTTTCCGGATCAACCTCCATGGACCTTTTTCACACCAGAGATTCGTTTCGATCTTGCAGCTTTCCGCAAAGAGTCTACCAGCTCTCTGGCGTACAAGGCATTGTATGCTGAGCTCTGTTCGAAATTCCCATCCTATCAAAAAGTTTTCACTGACGGTTCCAAGTCTGAGGATGGAGTGGCCTGTGCAGCCTACTGCCCTGGGGCCCCTTCTCAGATACTGTTGGAACATATCCATTCAGATGCTTCTGTCTATTCTGCTGAACTTACTGCTCTGGTTCTGGCTTTGAAGATAATCTCACATTCTTCAAAGAGGGACTTTCTGGTTCTGTCGGATTCGCTGTCAGCTTTGGAGGCCATAGCTGGCCGCAACCTTCAGCATCCAGAACTTTTACTTTTTTTTTGAACTTTTTAGCAAGTTGAAGGCGGACGGTTACAACATTACTCTTGCTTGGGTTCCTGGCCATGTTGGCATCGGCGGGAACGAAATGGTTGATCGTTTAGCCAAGAACGCCACAAGAGAGAAACTGTCCAAAACTTATATTCCCTGCTCAGATGTGAAACCGAAAATTAACGATTATGTGAGAGACCTCTGGCAGGGGATTGGAACACACAGACGAATAACAAACTCTTTCAGATCCGTCCAAACCTTCAGGAGTTCCTCCCATCCACGTCGGGAGGTCGTAAAGAGGAAACGGTTCTGTGCCGGCTGCACACCGGCCATTCGTATTTTACCCATGCTTACCTTTTAAAGAGTGAAGAAGCTCCGTGGTGCATTCCATGTCATGCGCCACTCACAATGAAACATGTTCTTTTAGAGTGTTGGGACTTCCACGATGTGAGACACAAACATTTTACAGCGGAGTCCATGAAGATCCTGTTCAGGGATGTCCCGCCTGACGTGATCCTTGAGTTTTTGAGAGAGATTAACATTTTTTATCTGATTTAAGATTTTACGGCAGAAAGATTTTTAACAAAGTTTCTGGTGCGTTTGTAGACGATGTCATTTAACAAGATGTGTGAAAGTTGGTTTTTTTTTTTTTTTTTTTTTTTTTTTTTTTAAAGACTGGTGAGTTGATTTTAACGTGACAGCCCTGATATGGCCCTTTGCGGTCGGGTGGGCTATAAGCAACATTATCTTATCTTATCTTCTATCCTTGGTTAAGTGTCGTCTCGTATGGCTTAGTGTTCTTTCATTGGGTTTAGCTTTCCATCTCTTTCGTCTACTTTCATACAGTATTTAGTATTCTTTCCTAGAATTTGATATCCTTTCATAACGTTTTTCACAGGGGTAGAATTTCATAAAGATTAGGGTCCTCTTCTTTTACAGAGCTAGTGTTCTTTTCTTTCATAGGTGCTTGTGTTCTCTCCTTCCATAGGGGTTAGAGTCCTCTTCTTTCACAGGGGCTAGTGTTGTGTCCTGTCATAGGGATTAGCGTCCTCTTTTTTCACAGGGGCTAGTGTTCTGTCCTTTTAAAGGTTTTTGCTTCCTCTTCTTTCACAGAGGCTACTGTTCTCTTCTTCTCTCCTTTACAGGGGTTAGCGTCCTCTTCTGTCACAGAAGCTAGTGTTCCCTGCTCTTCTTTGGGCTAGTGTTCATTCCTTTCTTAGGGGGGTTAGAGACTTCTTTCACAGGAGCTAGTGTTCTTTCCTCTTCTTTGGGCTAGTGTTCATTCCTTTCATAGGGGTTGGAGACTTCTTTCACAGGACCTAGTGTTCACTCCTTTCATAGGGGTTAGCGTCCTCTTCTTTCGCAGGGGCTAGTGTTATCTCCTTTGATACGGGCTAGCGTCCTCATTTTTCACATGTGCTCGTGTTTTCTCCTTTCATAGATCCAGTGTACTGTTCATTCTTGGTGTGTAGTGTCCCCTTCTGTAAGTTTATGCTCTTCCTTTCGTATGGATTTTATTCCAATCTTGCTTTTTAATGACCCTTTGTGTTGTGTTCTTTCATATGGACTTTTTGTCTTTTATTGATGTTTCTGTCATCATCTTTTCCATGGTCTGTTGTCCTTTCACAGGTAGAATGTGTTTCTTGCATAGAGTTTAGTGTCCTCTTTACAAAGGGCCTAGTGTCTTTTTTGTGATGACTTAGTGTGTCTCTTTCTATCCAATTCAGTGTCCTTTTGTCCTCTGTATTGTTCTTAGCTCAAGGGTTTAGTATTACCTTTTCACAGAGTTCTACGTGTTTCTCTTGTAGGGTTCACCATACTTTCATGGCTTTTGTATCCTCTTTGGCACGATTAGTGCCTTTGTGATTATATGTTTGGAAGTATTCTTTCACAGAGTTTAAATATTTTCTTTCTTACAGAATTACGTCGTCGTACGTCGACTTCTCCCCTTTTTTAGAGTTTAATTCATCCTTTTCTGGAATATAGTTATTCATAGGTGTTAATGTCTTCTTTCTTGATGTTTAGTTAGAATTTTCTTCGTAAGTATTTCAACACAGTTGTTTTTTTTTTTGTGGCAGGACCAAACAGGAAGGGGTGCCAGTCTGCCAGATGACCACGAGGATCGCAGACCAGAGAGAAGGTGCGCCACTACTTGTTAAATAGTTAATTCGAATGTCGTAATAGTAGCAGAACTGTTACATTTTCATTTTGTTCCCCAATTAAGTAGGTACTAGGAAAATCAGTCATACTTTTCGACAATAAAGATTATTAAAAGGGTGTTTAACGGGTATTTATAACCATCATGGCATTGATCGTTGTCCTTTTTTGTTCTCAGGGGTGTGCGTCAGTGCAGTAAAGCAGTCAGATTTTTTGTCATAATGGGTTTTTTTGAAATAATGTTTGGAATTTACCACAGATCCCAGATCTCTCTAGATATTTATTCGTTTGTGTGGTAGACGAAATTTCTTCGACAAAAATATCGTTTTAACTGTCCATGTTTTAAAGCAAGATATTCAGATTTCCGCAGAATAATACAAAATATTTTTTATAAGAATTTTACAGATGTTTGAAATATTGTTCACATTTCGATGTTCAACTCTGATGGCCCTTTTCTCATAACGTTTGGTTTCACCTTCATATCTTCGCCTCTGGTGTGTGTCAAAGTTTTAAGAGTTGGTCAGGTCATGGAAACTGTCAGTGGATGGACATAGTAGCGATCTCCCCCTAGAGGGATTTTTTAAAAATGGACGTATTCTTTGTTTTCTCTTTTTTGTTTTACTTGCTTGTACTTTCGTTTGCTTGTTTTGTTTTCATTACTGGTGGACCAAAGATATATGGAACACTGATTGCACGCTTCTCATTACAAAGCCCCTTAAAACCACCATACATGTCCACGTATTGGCTTTAACATGTACAGACATTCACAAATTGGTAGAAAACTCTGTACGTTTCATGACTGACCATTGAGAAATAAGCGAGAGCACTGACAACAAAAACAAAACCAAAACACTTACTGAACATCTGGAATATGTGTATGAAGACCTGGTACGGTCCAGTCTGGCATCTCTGTTAATTTTAGAATTGGTAGTATGATAAGGTCTGTTTTCATCACCTAAAAGGAGCTTGAACTGCACATCTATTTTCTACCTGCTAATATGTGTGATCTTGTTTTGAGACTTCTTTTAGTAATTTGATGTAGAGCTTGTTTTCCTAGAAGAGTGGCTGGAGGGGTGTGTCATTTAACAGTGGTGTCAGTCTTCATTAGTTCTGCGAGGTCTTTCGGCAGAGCTGTGAAGAATAACAACAGCGCATCTTTACCTCCAAATCTGCAATTATATGATGAAAAAGAAATTTGAAGCAGCGCATTTGGCTTTTTTGCCCCCGAGTCATTGCTAGTGTAAATTACAATGATCAGGCACCGATTCAGTATGTGAGAGTGTTTATTAAATGAAAATGTGTATTTAGATATGAGCTGCATGCATGGATGTATCTGCGGCAATGTTCGTGTGTGCATTCGTATGTAAGTGTATAAGTGTATAACCAGTCTCAATACGTATGAACGTACACTTGTTTTTTTTCTCCAAAACTCAGTTTCGAATGAGTGAATAGTTCATGCGCACACAAATAAATATATATACTTGAATGCACATTGGCTTTAACATGCACAAGTATACACAAATATGCATCCAAGCACATGCCCGCAGTCACACATACATGCCCTCACGCACGTGCACACGCACGCGGGTCTGAGCACACGCACGCACGCACGCAAGCACGCGCTCGCGCGGACGGACACACACACGCGCGCGCGCGCGCGCGCGGACGGACGGACACGCACACACACACACGGACACGCACACCACACACACACACACACGGACACACACACACACACACACGCCACACACACACACACACACACACCTACACACACACACACACACACACACACACACACACACACACACACACACACACATACACACACAAACAGAGGGACACAAACGCGCGCGCACACGCACACGCACACACACACACACACATACACATTGAAGGCAACAGCAAGCCTTTACTCGGTTCCCCATAATACATAGCTAAAAAATACAATATAGTCAGTTGGAAAAAGCACAAACTAAAAATGTTTCTTAAACTAAGTTAGTATTGATGAATTGAATGAATCGTATTTGTTAGCAGATGGAATAAGATCTTAACTGAAGATACTGGTTATATATTGACAGGGGTAAGACACTCCTACATCGACGGGAGGAAGGAGCTGCTTCATCAACGAACAACAGAGACCAGGCCATGTTAACGAACTCGGTGGATGCGGCCAACCACAAATGGGGGAGTATTGTTCTTGATTTTTCGCTCGCTCTTCTCTCTCGTCTTTACACTTCTTTCAGTGTAGCTGTCCTTTCACTCGTAGTTATCTGTACTGTCATAGCGTTTAGTGTTTCCTTGTGTAGAGTTGTGTCGTCTTCTATCCCAGGATTCATTGTCTTCTTTCCCAGAGTTTAGTATCGCCTTTCCTCACAAAAGTTCTACTGTCTTTTACAGGGGGTATATTTTCGCACTCACAAGTTTGAAATCTCCTTTCTGCGGTACTAGAATCTTCTTCGATCTCAGATACTAATCTTCTTATTCAGGGTTTAGTGTTTTCTTTATTCACAGATGTTTATGTCCTTTTCTTCAGGAACTAGTGTCCCATAATTTTCCACAGCTGATGCTCGTCTTTTTTTTAATTGGGGTGTACCTTTCCTAACTTTCTAGTCTTCAGTGATTCTTTCCGTGCATCTTCTTTTCCAGGATTTTGGGTCTTCTTTCTCAGAGTATTATGTCTTCTTCTTTCCTGGGATTGATTTAGTGCCACCTTCTTTCCCAGGGTTTTTCTGTCCTAAGATCACGTGTCTTTTTTCCCGGTTTAGTGCGTTTTTCTTTTACCAGGCTTTAGTGTTCTGTCCTTTCCCAGGGTCCATGCCTTCTTTCCCAGCTTTAGGCCCACAACGTCCGCAGCACTTAGTGCCTTCTTTATTCCACAGTGTTTAGTCTTTCTTCATTTTAAGGATTCAGTGCCCTGTTCTTTCCCCACCACAACACAACCCACCCCCATTACACCCCGACCACAACACAGCACCCCCACCACACCCTCACCACACCTTTACACACCACAACACATCACTACCACACTTCCACTACACCACAAAACACGACACACACCACTACAACACACAACATCACCACACAATAACACACACCACACACACCACAACACAATGCACACAACAATGCACACACACACGCCGCACCACTCCACAGTACACAACCCCACACCACACATTCCCAACCCCCAACACACCACATCCTCATAAAACACACGACCCCACCCCCACACCACCACAACATCACATTACACCACACCACACCAGAACACAACACCCAACGACACACCACACCATACCAGGGGTCCGGATAGCTCAACGGTAGAACGCCGGACTCGTAATCTTGGTGATCCTGGGGTGGTTGAAATCCCTGCCGGGCCGTTTCGGTACAGGGGGATTTTTCACTCGGAGTTGGCATTGGTTCTGACTCTATATCCCTTACAGTCCTTTGAATGAGATTAAACGGTTCACAAGAGTGGGGACTCTGGTATTTTACACTAAGGCCTGTTTGGCCGTGTGTGTTGAGGTCTGAACTGAAATATGCGTGTCCAACGTTCAGACCAAGGATGTTTTATTGTCCAGCACTTTGCATTGGTGCTTGTACCGAGGTCTGTGGGAAGTCTTGAAGAGGCTCTCTGGCAGTGGCGGTTTCATGTGATGCGTGAAGAGTGTGGTTTTCATTTTGTCATTGCCACGTTTTGCGCAGATCTGAACATTCTGTTGCCTCACACTCTGTCATGGATCGGTGGGGGTCTTCTGTAAGCAGGAAACCACAGTGTACGGTGCCTTCTTTGACTACATCTCTCTGTGGGATACAGCAGAAGGCGTTCAGAAACTTCGACTCCCAGGTGCCTTGTCACCTGGATGGTGGGCTGTTAGGACAGGGAGTCTTGTGCAGAATGGTGGCTTTGGCTAGGCGTTAGTAGCTTTGGGGGAGGGGGGAGGTAGGGGTTAGAGGGAGGTCCATTCCAGCGCATCATTTAGCTCCTGGCAAGACTGAAGATGTGCAGGATGCTGCGATGTTGAACTTCTGTGTGGATAAGAAACTTTGGCGCCGCGTAGTCGGAGAGATATCTGTGGCGGAGTATTTAGATAAAATGGTTTGAATGGATCGGAATGGCCTTACCATGAGATCCATTTTGCGGTGGCATCAGCTTGACATGACAGGTTCCTGCGCGTGGGAGCTATCAGGGTGTGGGGACCCTGGAGGTGTCAGAGCTGTAGTTCATAGAGCAAAATGCCACTTGGCTTCCTGTATGACACATGGCTGCTCTGGTTTCTGTGACATTTGTCTGTGGACCAAAGGTACAGAACAGTGGTACCAGACGAGATGCTTCAGTAAAGGCATGCATTTCCTGAAGTGTCTCTTGGGATCCCCTGGTACTGTCTGAGTACCCTTGTTTTGCAGAGAACCTGTCATGGCGGTCATATCAGCATGGAGTCCACACCGGAGGTCCGTGGAACTGGCTTCAGTATAGGCCTCAACGTCGGTCGTGTTTCCTCTCGAGGATGTCTAAATTTCGCCCTGGTTCGTGGCCGATTCGCGATTCGTGTTACAAATAGGGTCTCTCTTCCACACGGATCTCTCAACAACGCCACTGCATGCCTTTAGTTCTGTTAGTGACTGGATTGTTGTGTTAGATTAGTTGAAATAAATGGGGAGCAGAGGAAGGGGCAGGGGTACTAAAGAAGCCAGGCTAGAGAAATACGTACATATAGATGTATATGTACATATTTGTCTCTGGTGTGACCATTGCCGTTCATTCTGCGCATGATTTCCTGTTCTGGTGATTCATCAGCTAAGGTGATGGTTCCGGGAATCAGAGTTGCTGGCTGCCTTCTGTGTGTTCCATAGATGGATGCAGTTGAAGGAGTTGCTGTGCATCCTGGAACCAGTGTGCAGGGGATGTTTATCTTCTCATGACGTGATTGTGAGGCAAGAGAATTGGAGGTATCCGTGGATCGGTCATCGGCCAGCTGGGGGTCAGATTGTTCATGTGTCTGGGAAAGGTGGTTATTTTGAACGAGAAGTGTCTTACCCCTCTTGTTCTCTTCCTAGACTCCCAGGCCAGCCCAGGTGAAACTGGCTCAGGATAGGTGGCCAAGGCAAGGCTGACCCTTCCCGACCCTACCGTACCGTACCCTACCCTACCCAATGGCCAGAGCCCAGGCCTAGGCCAGCTTAGGCCCAGGCCGGCCTTGGCCAATCTGGCCCAGGCTAGGTGGCCCAGGCCAGACTGAACCTCCCCAACCTTCACTGACCTTCCTGACCCTACCCTATCCCAGGCCAAACTGGCCCAGGCCACCACCACTCTACCACGACACCACACCACCGCACCACACCACCACCACTACCACCACCACACCAGTACCACACCTACCACTACAACTACACCACAACCCACCACCACCACACCACACCACCACCATACTACCACAGCACCACCACCACCACACCACTAACACAACCACCACAACACCATAAACACGACTACCACACCACACCACCACCATACCACCACACCACACCACCACCACACCATACCACCACCACACCACCACCACACCACCACCACCACTAACACAATCACCACAATACCATGAACACGACACCACACCTCCACAACACCACCCCAGCACAATAACCACAGCACCATCAACACGACCACTACACCACCACCACTACCACCATACCACTACCATTACACACCACACCCTCCACCACCATACCACTAACACAACAATCACAACTCCACCACCACAACAACTCCCCCCCCCCCCCCCGGAATCATCGCCTTCTCTCCCTTGGTTGGGTGTTTCCTTCATCGCCAGGGTTCCATGTAGTATAGTTTCTATTCTTTCTAAGGTTTAATGTCCTCTTTCCCCGTGTTTTGTGTCTTCAAATTTTCCAGGGTTTGGTGTACTTTTCTTTCCCAGGACTTGGTGACTTCTTTTCTAGGTTTTAGTGTTTTTCTTTCCCAGGGTTTAATGCCTGTGTCTTTCCAAGGTTACAGCCTTCATTCGTATGATTGCCATCGATGTTCTTGTTTCCTATGGCAGTCTTCTGTTGAACAAAGATACAAAACAGTAGGCACCCGAGTGGATGGTTCAGGAAAGTATCAAATGATCCCTCCAGGGATGTCGCAGGCCTCATGTTTCGGGATCTGGAACGTGGACGCATGTTTCAGATCTTTGGGGTTTTGCTGCAGAGCTGCTTAGGAAGTTTTTAATCCTGTTCCAGAACTATTTCCTTTGTGCGCACCTGGTTCCTCCATGTATTTATTTCTTCATGGTGGAGCAAGAGTAACCTTACTTGTTTAGTACTTACTGTTCATTGCTCCCTGCCTCATTTAAGATCCCCTTTCTTCCACAGAATTTACGGTCCTGTTTCTGTCCTTGGTTAAGTGTCGTCTCGTATGGCTTAGTGTTCTCCTTTCATTGGGTTTAGCTTTCCTTCTCTTTCGTCTACTTTCATACAGTATTTAAGTATTCTTTCCTAGAATTTAATATCCTTTCAGAACGTTTTCACAGGGGGTAGAATTTCATAAAGGTTAGGATCCTCTTCTTTCACAGAGCTAGTGTTCTTTTCTTTCATAGGGGCTTGTGTTCTCTCCTTCCATAGGGGTTAGAGTCCTCTTCTTTCACAGGGGCTAGTGTTGTGTCCTGTCATAGGGATTAGCGTCCTCTTTTTTCACAAGGACTAGTGTTCTCTCCTATTAAAGGTTTTTGCTTCCAATTCTTTCACAGAGGCTAGTGTTCTCTGGTTCTCTTCTTTTATAGGGGTTAGCGTCCTCTTCTGTCACAGGAGCTAGTGTTCTCTCCTCTTCTTTGAGCTAGTGTTCATTCCTTTCATATGGGTTGGAGACTTCTTTCACAGGAGCTAGTGTTCACTCTTTCATAGGGGTTAGCGTTCTTTCTTTCACAGGAGCTAGTGTTATCTCCTTTCATAAGGGCTAGCGTCCTCTTTTTTCACATGTGCTCGTGTTTTCTCCTTTCATAGATCCAGTGTACTGTTCATTCTTGGTGTGTAGTGTCCCCTTCTGTAAGTTTATGCTCTTCCTTTCGTATGGATTTTATTCCAATCTTGCTTTTTAATGACCCTTTGTGTTGTGTTCTTTCATATGGACTGTTGTCTTTTATTGATGTTTCTGTCATCTTCTTTTCCATGGTCTGTTGTCCTTTCACAGGTAGAATGTGTTTCTTGCATAGAGTTTAGTGTCCTCTTTACAAAGGGCCTAGTGTCTTTTTTGTGATGACTTAGTGTGTCTCTTTCTATCCAATTCAATGTCCTTTGTCCTCTGTATTCTTAGCTCTAGGGTTTAGTATTACCTTTTCACAGAGTTCTACGTGTTTCTCTTATAGAGTTCACCATACTTTCATGGCTTTTGTATCCTCTTTGGCACGATTCAGTGCCTTTGTGATGTATGATTGGAAGTATTCTTTCACAGAGTTTAACATTTTTTTTTCTTACAGAATTATGTCGTCGTACGTCGACTTCTCCTTTCTTAGGGTTTAATGCATCCTTTTCTGTAATATAGTTATTCATATGTGTTAATGTCTTCTTTCTTGATGTTTAGTTAGAATTTTCTTCGTAGTATTTCAACACAGTTTTTTTTGTGGCAGGACCAAACAGGAAGCGGTGCCAGTCTACCAGATGACCACGAGGATTGCAGACCAGAGAGAAGGTGCGCCACTACTTGTTAAAGTAGTAAATTCGAATGTCATAATAGTAGCAGAACTGTTACATTTTCATTTTGTTCCCCAATTAAGTAGGTACTAGGAACATCAGTCATACTGTTTCGACAATAAAGATTATTAAAAGGGTGTGTAACGGGTATTTGTAACCATCATGGCATTGATCGTTGTCAGCCCAACCCCGTAAGGAGTGCCCCCATGTCTGTCACCCCTTAAAACAGCACGGTATTCCAGGCCACGGTAGTCGCAGTCGGGCAGCGCTCCTTCGCCAATCGCCCCACATCTCCAGGAGCCGTCCCCCGGCGACACAGGCTAGACCCGTCGTCACCCACATGGCTGGAAGGTTGTCTCTGCCGCCCGACGACGCTGATCTCTCACATCATCATCCTTCAAAGGAGAGCTGCCACCTCTCCCCTGGTGCCCTTTCGGCCGCAGTCAGCGAGTGCCCGCCAAGTTTTAGGGACTCGTGCAGCGCTCCAGCGACTTTTGTCCTGCTCCCTCTTTGAGGCGGCCTCACGCGGCACCGGACCATCGCCACCCGAGCATGAAGAAGGCCGCCCGGTGGTCCTGAAGACGGCCTGATGTTTGGGGGACAGAGGCAACATACACCGACGCCCATCGTCGGTTGACCAAGAACCTGAAATGAACCAACGTTCAAGACCAACTCCACCAAACTTGAACCAACATTCAAGAAGATAACGACCAGAATTGAGCCAATGTCCAAGAGGAACACGAGCTCTGAGAGACAAATACGACGACCCCCATTGAAACTACCCACTACTGCCAGGTGACACGAGATCTGAGAGACAAATACGAAAATACGACGACCCCATTGAAACTACCCACTAGTGCCAGGCGACAGCAGTTGCCACAAATATGCAGACCCATGTCTGCAGGAACCTTGTCCTCAAGGGCCTCAGGCCGATAGGACGTTTATCTCACCCTGAATGCGAAAAAATGATCGTTGTCCTTTTTTGTTCTCAGGGGTGTGCGTCCCTGCAGTAAAGCAGTCATGATTTTTTGTCTTAATGGGTTTTTAGAAATAATGTTTGGAATTTACCACAGATCCCAGCTCTCTCTAGGTATTCTTTCGTTTGAGTGGTAGAAGAAATTTCTTCGACAAAAATATCGTTTTAACTGTCCATGTGTTAAAGCAAGGTATTCAGATTTCCGCAGAAAAATATAAAATATGTTTTAAAGAATTTTACAGATATTTTAAATATTGTTCACATTTCGATGTTCAACTCTGATGGCCCTTTTCTCATAACGTTTGGTTCCCCTTCACATCGTCGCCTCTGACGTGTGCCAAAGTTTTAAGAGTTGGTCAGGTCATGGAAACTGTCAGTGGATGGACATAGTAGCGATCTCCCCCTAGAGGGATTTTAAAAAATGGACGTATTCTTTGTTTTCTCTTTTTTGTTTTACTTGCTTGTGCTTTCTTTTGCTTGTTGTTTTGTTTTAATTACTGGTGGACCAAAGATATATGGAACACTGATTCCATACTTCTCACTTCCTTGTCCTTGTCCTTGATCCCTTAGACTCCCGTCCGTAGGGGCACCTGTGTAGCTCTGACAACCAGTCCTCTCCATTCATCCCGGCACTCCGCCCTCCTCAGCCCGTCCCTCAACTCCAGGCCCGTCCACTCTGTGATGTTGTTTTCCCATCTCTTTCTTTGTCGACCTCTCCGCCTTCCTCCTCGTACTGTGTGTGCCCTGCAGGATTGCTTTGGCAAGGCCTGATGACCTCGTGACATGTCCATACCACTTCAGCTTGCGTCGTTTAACTGAAGTGAGGAGATCAGTATGTGGACCGATTTCATTCTCGGTGTGTCTCTTTACTTCCTCGTTGGTGATGTGATCTCTGTATGAAATGCCAAGGAGTCTTCTATAGCACCTCATTTCAACTGCTTTGATCCTTTTTTCGAGGTCAGCTTTTAGTGTCCATGATTCGCAAGCATAGAGGAAGATTGCCATGACTAATTTTTGAGCTGATGGAGATGTTTTTGTTGTTCTTTATTGGCTTCAACTTTGTCAATGCGGCTGTGGTCTGAGCAATTCTGGAGAGAATTTCTTGTCTTGATACTTCATATGCGATTGTTGCACCCAAGTATTTGAAGCTGTTGACGGGTTTGAGCTTCTTGTTGTTGATCATTTTGTCGTTGGCAAAACCGATTGGGTTGTTGGTCATCACTTTGGTCTTTTCTGCGCTGATCCCATGCCAAATTCTGTGGAGGTGTTGTTCAGCCTGTTGATCAGATTGACTAGCTCTTGTTCCTCTCCAGCTGAACCGTCGATGTCGTCGGCAAAACGGAGGTTTGTGATGGTTCTGCCTCCAATATTTACTGATCCTTCATGGTCTTAAAGTGCATCAGTCATGATTCTTTCCAGGAAGACGTTGAAGAGCGTGGGAGAGAGTAGACAGCCCTGGCGCACTCCGACAGTTGTTCGGAACCATTCGCCTATGTTGTTGTTGAAGAAAACCGCACTGGTGGCTTTGTTGTAGAGGCTCTCGATGACTTTGATAAGGTTGGCATTGATGTTGTAGAGTTTCATTGTCGCCCATAATGCTTCATGCCACACTCGGTCAAAGGCTTTCTTGAAATCTATGAACACATGGTACAGATCTTGTTGGTGTTGGTTGTACTTTTCACACAATATTCTTAAATTGAAGATTTGCTCTGTTGTACTGCGGCATGGCCTGAAACCCGCTGTTCTTCGGCGATTATCTTTTCCGCTTGGGGATTCAGTCTGTTCAGGATTACCTTAAGTATGACTTTGCTTGGGTGGCTGATGAGGCTTATAGTACGGTAGTTCTGGCATATGCCAGAAATACTTCTCACTACCAATTAAACCACCATACATGTCCATGTATTGGCTTTAACATGCACAGACATTCACAAATTGGTAGAAAACTCTGTACGTTTCATGACTGAACATTGAGAAACAAGCGAGAGCACTGACAACAAAAACAAACAAACTTTGTGAACATCTGGAATATGTGTATGAAGACCTGGTACGGGCCAGTCTGGCATCTCTGTTAATTTTAGAATCAGTAGTATGATAAGGTTTGTTTTCATCACCTAAAAGGAGCTTGAACTGCACACCTGTTTTCTCCCTGCTAATATGTGTGATCTTGTTTTGAGACTTCTTTTAGTAATTTGATGTAGAGCTTGTTTTCCTAGAAAGGTGGCTGGAGGGGTGTGTCATTTAACAGTGGTGTCGGTCTTCATTAGTTCTGTGAGGTCTTTCGGCGGAGCTGTGAAGAATAACAACAGCGCATCTTTACCTCCAAATCTGCAATTATATGATGAAAAAGAAATTTGAAGCAACTCATTTGTTTTATCTGAGTCGTTGCTAGTGTAAATTACAATGATCAGGGCATTGGTTCAGTATGTGAGAGTGTTCGTTAAATGAAAATGTGTATTTAGATATGAGCTGTATGCATGTATGTATCTGCGGTGATGTTCGTGTGTGTATTCGTATGTTAGTGTGTAGTGTATAACTGACATACGTATGAACGTTT
>JAFLJL010002716.1:0-12500 GCA_018398815.1 Conus ventricosus
ACGTGAGTGGCAAACTTTGTCCAATAAAGTGTCCAAGAACAGCCCAACAATGCGAACCAGACAATATCATGTTTTTCTACTGATGTTTTCACCAGCGGGGCTACCGCATTACACATTAATACGAACAATGAGTAAACAATGCAGCATACTTCAAAAGATGGGCACAAACAAGAATTCTGTAGAAAATGTTTAACAAGAATGCCATTGTTCAAGCCGCGAGCGAACATAAGAAACACTGTATTGGTCCAGTTGACTGTAATACAGAACTAATTACGCCCCCACTGGATCTAAAGTTAGTTTTAAGAACTGGAAACGGATGCAAACAATTCCATATGTTGTTTACGCAGACTTTGAATCATCATTGTTCCTTATGAAGGGCCAGCGCCACAAAAACTTCGGAAAACAGTCTTAATGAGTAATCATCAAATTTGTTCATTTGCTTTCATGTTGTCAGGTCGGATGGCGTTCATTCAAAGCCAAATTATATAGAGGGCCAATGCCGCAGAATACTTCTTAGAACGCATGCAGCAAGTGCGCAATGACTGTTCTAATAATCTAAACTTATCTGAAATCATAATGGCACCTGAAGGCCAACAACAGTATGACTCAGCCACACATTGTTGGATTTGCGGTTTAGGTCTCTCATCAAATGCAGAGAATCCGACAGTAAGAGACCATGATCACATTAGCGGAAAGTTCAGAGGAGCAGCGCATAACAAATGCAATCTTCAACTAAAGTTTGATCCTAAGACAGGAAGCTGCCTGTATTCTTTCATAACTTGCGAGGTTACGACTCTCATCTTATAATGAAAGCAGTGGGACGATGCCTTCAGAGTGTCATGCATTGCACAGTCATCAGAAAAGTACATGTGCTTTAATCTAAATAACATGTCTTTTTATGACTCTATGCAACACATGATGGGATCATTAGAGTCACTGGCTATGTCCTTAAAGTCCTGCCCAATAACAGAAGAATATTTTGACCCAACTCTCGTTAGAAAGGGCGTTTATCCTTATGAGTACATGAACAGTTTGGGAAAGGTTTGACGAAGACACACTTCCTCCTAAAGGCGCGTTCTTTTCTAGTCTTAGAGGAAAGGACATCAGTGACTCTGATTACCAGCATGCTCAAGATGCGTGGCAGAAGTTAGAGTGTAAAACGATGGGGGACTATCATGATTCATACTTGATGGCTGATGTATGTTTGTTGGCGGATATTTTTGAAAACTATAGAAAGACCTGCATGAAACATTATAGCCTGGATCCCGCGCATTACATTTCTGCGCCCGGGATGAGTTGGGACGCTTTCTTAAAGTTTACAGGAATACAGATTGATTATTGTCTGACCTACCAATGATTCAGATGATTGAAAACGGATTGCGTGGAGGAATTAGTATGGCGTCGCATCATTACTGTAAAGCAAACAACAAATACTTGGACGACTATGATCCAAGTAAAAGGTCTAACTATCTCATGTATTTAGATGCAAACAATCTGTACGGATGGGCAATGGCGCAATCACTTCCGTTACGCAACTTTAAAATGTACACAGGCGGTAATCCGAAAAATATTCAAAAGGCATTAAAGTGATTGGGCAGTTTAACGCCTGATCAACAGCGTGGTTTCATTCTAGAAGTTGATTTAGAATATCCTCATGAACTCCATGACCTGCATAATGACTATCCATTAGCAGCAGAAAGTCTAAAGATGGATCCAAGAGAGCCGCCTAAACTTGTGCCTAATCTTCGTGGCAAAAAAAAATTATTGTCTGTCATTACAGACTTCTACAATTTTATTTAAGACATGGTTTGAAGTTGACAGCTGTTCATCGTATAATTGCTTTTGATCAAGAACAGTTCATGAAACCATACATCATGAAGAACACTGATCTCAGAACTAAATCTGCAGATGCTTCAGAAAAAGACTTTTTCAAGCTGATGAACAACAGCTGTTTCGGAAAGACTATGGAGAATCCGCACAAGCGCAAAGATGTCAGATTGGTCACCAGAGAGAACGAAGCAATTAAGCTGACTTCATAAACCAAATTATCAGGACTTCAGAAAATTTCATGATCACCTTTTTGGCATAATGATGAAAAAAAGAAAGTCAAATTAGACAAACCTGTATTTATTGGGTTTACTGTTTTAGAATTATCAAAGCTTTTGATGTTAGAGTTTCTTTATGACTACTTTAAGCCCTGTATCCTGAGTCCAGAGTACTTTACACAGATACAGATAGCTTTGTTATAGATATCCCTACTGAAGACATCTATAAAGACATAGAATTAGAAGTGGCTAAAGGGCATGCAGGATGGTATGACACGTCCGATTATCCTAAAGATTCGCCTTTGCATTCAATTACTAACAAGAAGGTTTTAGGAAAAAAAAAAAGGTTGAATTTTTTGGAAAAGGGTTTGATCAAGGATTTTTTGTTTTAAGGCCCAAAAAAGGGGGGGGTAACATTTATTTCGAGCCAGGAAAAATCATTAAAAAAGCAAAGGGAATATCTCGCAGCTTTTGGGGCAGTCAACATACCCCAAACAGGGCCCAACTAAAAAAGAAGCATTTTTTGGGGCAATAAGACTTTTCACCCATGAAAAACTTTAAAAACCGCGATCTAATCTACATAAGATAAACACAACGTTGTAACAAAGAAGTGTTAGATAAAAACAAACACAAAACGTGTTTTTTAACCCAGAGTTTTAAATATGCAATGGGCACTGGGGCCGCATAAACGGGGGGGGGTTTATTTTTTTTCATAAATTTTTTAATTATAAGCCCAATCATAGTTTAAACCCTTTCATTTAAATTTTTTCCAGTTTGCTTGAGGGTTTTCAAATTTTTTTTTTATTATTTCAAGAAAAATTTTTTTTCCCCCAATTTTGGGGGTTTGGGGGTTGTAGGCGTCGGGGATGATTAGCACATTAAATTAATCCTCGAAAATTTTTCCTAATAGCATTACACGCTTTGAAAAGATTCCGTTTTCTTTTCAAGGTCTCTTCCTTTCCCAAATTCTTGTTTCTTTTCTCCCATTCCTTCTGACTTCCATTTTAAACTCAAAATTTTTAAAAAATTTAAATTTAAAGGGGGGAACAGTGTCTGGGGGATTATCTGCATTTCTTCCTTCGCAAAAGATTTTTTGGGGATGGTTTTTTTTTTTGTGTCAGTTTCTCGAAAATTTAATTTACAGACGGATTCATCTTTACAATTCTTTTTATTTCTTTTAAAAGGGGCCCCCCCCCCCCCCCCCAAAAAACTCCAAACGGGGTGGGTTTGCCCGATGCGGGGTGTCCCCTTTCTGTTTCCCCCGGGGTAAAAAAAAGGGTTTCCCTTTATTTTTAAAAACCAAAACGGTAATATTTTGCGGGGGTGTAAGGGAGTCTTCAAACATTTTTTGGGTTTTTCTTTTGTTTGCCTTGTACGGGCTTTCCCCCTTTAAATTTTCCTTCATTATTTCCATTGCCCCAAAAAACTGAGGGCAGTCTTCTAACCCATTCTGGGGGTTTGCGTAAATTGCCCAATTCAGCTCCCCCGTATACGGGTTTTGGGAAAAAAAAGTCTTTCACAAACTTTTTGTTAAATTTTTTAAACTAAAGCCGTGATCTGTGAACTCCTGGAATCCCTCTTTTAATGGTAACTCTATTTTTTAACAAAAAATTGATTCATTTGGGCCCTTTAAATTTTTTTCCATCATAAAACTTAAATCATCGAGGGTAATTTTGCGGGCCTCTTTGGGTATATCAGCTGTAGGCGACAGAACAGCAAAAGCATTTTTTTTGGTTTTTAAGGGTTTCCGCTTTTTGTCCTTTTGAAGCTATGCAAATGATGTGAGTGCGTACTTAAATTTTTTTCTCAAACCCGTATCAGAGGGAAAATTTAAAAGACCCATTTGATGGGGGTGTTTGGGTTTTTGCGTTCACAAAGGGGGTGGTCTCGTTTTTCGTCAAGGGGGGCTTTTAAATAAATTTCCCAAAACCCGCTTTTTTAAAAAACCATTCTTTGCTGTTTGTTAAAACAAAACCCCAGCGTTTTGCTTGCTTTTTTTTGGGCTTTTTTTTCCCTTTCCCAAATACCCTTTGGGCGAATAATGGGATTTTGTTAAATTTTTTATTCAGCCCAATTTTTTGGGCAAAAAAATACCCCAAGGGTTATACCAAAAAACAAAAAACCCCAAATTTTCCCTTGCATCTTTTTTTTTTCGATGGTTGAAAAAAGGGTCCTGAATTTTGGGGGGGGGCAATTTTCTCGATTGGTTTCCTGTTACAAGATAATTTTTTTTAATTCCCTTGATCAACATTTTTTAAAATGTTAAGCTGAAATCCCCCGTTTTTTCAGTGTTTTTTTAATAAAATCAAACCCGGTCAATTCTCTGCTTTTCAAAAGCGTCTTGTGCTGCGGTAGTTGCCCACACTTTGTTATGTCTTTTTCTTCCCCTTTTCATTCGCAGTTTACTAAAGCGAAATTATTTCCCCCCAAAAAAGCGAGCGCATTAACCCCCAGCGCCCCCTACTTTCATTCCGAGTAAAAGCCATTTTTATAAATGTATTTTTTATTTACATATTTAATTTTTGTTTGGGAAAATTTACCCTTGCTTAATAAAAACCCTTTTCGGGGCAAACGAAGCTCCCAATAAATGCAATCAGTTTTGCTGAATCCCCCAAAGTCTATTTTCCCAAAGGGATCTGCGGGCTTTTTTTTTAACAGGTTTTTACCAAGCATTGGTATCCCTACACTTAGACCTCCAATAACAGCAGAAGGGTTTAACAAGGTTGGCCCAGTTTTTTTCGGTCCCTCTTTTTTTTAAAAATAAAAAAATTTTTTTTTTAATATAAAAAACATAAAACAGCAAATGATCTACTACAGCTACGGGGAACCCTAAACCTTCCTAAACCTTATAAATGACCAAGTTGATGACAATTATTTGCCCCAAAAGGAGAGGTTGTATTCTTTGGCACGGGGGGAAAAACCCAAAAAGTTCCTCGGAACTGAATTCAGCATTAAAAACGGGATTAAACAATGCCCGCCGCAAAAAAATTTTAAAGTATCAAACAGGAAATGAAGCGCACTGGGGTCAAGAAGGGGAAAAATTGGGGGCCCAAAGGGTTCTTGTTTGTAAAATTTAAATAGTCATTAAAATTTGCCCCCATGTTTCCGAACAAGATTTTAAAACGTATGATTTAACGAAAGATCCATTTTAAAAAAAAGTCATTAGAGTCTCTAGGGTGTGATTTATACTAAGATTGGAACATTTTTATCGCCATTAATCGGGGGTTTAAAATAACTTTTAACCTATAGATTTTTTTTCCCCTTAAAAATGACCGAGCCAGAAAATCAGCAAAACCAAAAAAACACGGGAATAAAGGGGGAAAGAAAGAACCCAAGCCAGAAAATCGCAAAAACGTAAAAATCAGGGGGAACCTTTTTAAAAATCCTGGGCTTTGTTGAAGAAAGGAAAAAATTTTTAGCAGAGAAAAAACAGAAAAAAAAAAATTAAATTTAACAGAATTTTAACTCATAATGAAAACATAACACCCCCAACCCCCAGAAAAAGGGTTGATTAAAGGGCCAGCTATAAAAACTTCATGTAAATTTTCAAGCCCTACAGCCCAAAAGTCTTCAGGGAAAAATTGAATTTAAAAACTGTTGCCTTTTTTTGGCCCGCCCTTGCGGCTCCCTTGGGGGGGTTATTACTGTTATAAAATAATAAAGAATGGCAGCCCAAAAAAAAAAGAATCAAAAAAATCTGACCACTAAATACAGAAAAAAAAACAGCACGGGCCCGAACCGTCAACAACCAAAAAATCATTTTTATTTCCCTTTTTAATGCAAAAATATTTTAAGAACTTAATTTTTAAATTTTTTTTTTAAAAAAAGATCCTGGCGTATTATAAAAAAGAAAAAGTCATTTAAAAAAAGACCCTGGAGTCTATAAAAGACCCTTTCCCCTAGACCAGAATTGAAAAACAATGCCCCCCCCCCCGGTTTTCTTTTGGGTGTAAGAAATTTTTTAAGAAAACTAAGCAGAAAAGCCGAGCAAGACCCTTCTCAACGATGACAAAGTTTTTTTAGGGGGTTTTGGTACTATTTAGGCATTTACCCATTTAAGATAAAAAAAAATTTAAAAATTGTATTTTTTTTAAAAATTATAAGATAAATTAAATAAAGAACTTGGTTGTACTTAGAGGGTGGGCTTAATCAAGGGAAATTATTTAAAACTGACAAGAAATTAGAAATTATTGGGTCAAAAACTTATTAGGAACTGAAGTAACCCTTTAAATTTAAAAACCTTTTAAATTTAAAAACTTGGGGTTGGGTTATTAAAAAAACTTAATTAAGAAATTGGGGGACTTGGGGGGAGGAGTGTGTGTGGTGTTTCACAGGGGGTGGGGGTGGGGGGCGTGCGTGCGTGGGGTGGGGGTGGGGGATGCGTTTCGTGGGGGGGGGGTGGGGGGGAAATGCGGGTGGGGGGGGGTGGGGGGACGGGCGTTTCGGGGTGTGTTTCGCCGCACCTTTGATTATTTATAAAAACGAATGTTCGAATATAATATAGTTATTTCCCGTAAAACAACAAAACAACAAACAATAACAGCCAAAACACGCCAAAAAATTTAAAAAAAAAGGGGTGCTTGCCCTAGGGGGAAAGGGGGGAAAAGGGGGTTTTGGGGTTTGGGGTTAAGCCCCCGTAAATTTTTAAAACGGGGCCCGGGCTTCCCGTCAACGAAGATTTTTCAAAGCAGCCACCCAAATGCATTTTTTTAAAAACTTATTTAATAAAAGAAAAATTTGAATAAAGTACATTTTTGCGGCCGGGGCCCCCCAAAAGGGAGCCAAAAAAATTGAAGCAGGAAGTTGAAGCGAAGCAGTTTAAGCCCGTAATTCCCCAGCAAATATATACAAAGTCCCGGGGTGCTTGGTGGAAAATTTTAAGGGGAGTCAGCTCCCAAATATAGTACCGTTCATGCAAAGAACGGGCCCATATTTTTAAGGGCCCCGTCATGGAAGGGCCTGCAGTAGTCTTACAGCCCCCGCGCAAATGTTGCCCAAAACGCCCCAAAAAACCCTTGGGCCTTTTAAACAAAACCCCACCCTCCCCGTAGGCGGGGGGAAAAGGTGGGGTTTGGGAGGTCAATCGGCAAAATCTGCCGTTTGGGCCAGTTTTTTTGGGGGTGGGAAAAAACCTGTGGAAGCGGCTTTAATTACTCCTGCCATGCAGGGTTTTAACACGTCATGTTTTTCATTTCCAGAATGCTTTAAAAATTGGGGTTGGGTTGTTGTAATTTTAGAAAAGAGGGGGGGAGGGTTAAAAATCGTTTAAAGAAAATCGCAAATTTTTTGAAATTTTGAATAAAAATAGAAACAAAAAGACCCCTTTTAATTAGTCTTCTTACACGAGTTGGTAACCAGCAAATCTTCTTTTAATAGGATCCCAGTTTTTTGTTTTTTAAATGTTTTTTAAAATTTTTTTGCTTTCTGAAGCAAAAGCCCTTTAAAAAAAGAAAACCCCCCGAGGGAAAAAGATTTCTTTTCCCCTACTTTTACTGAGTAACAAGCCCCCGGTTTTTAAGATGGGGGTCATTTCTTGAACAGTTTTTTAAAGGTTTTGGTTTCATCAAATGGATTTAGAAAAGGGAGCTCACAAAGGGTGTGTTTTTTTTTAAAAATTTTTTCCCGTCTTCAACTGAGGGGGTTCCGTTTTTTTTTTGAGGAAACAACAAAGAAAAGCTTCCTTTTGGCTTTGAGGGAGGAAACAAGGCTCGCCCCTCAATTTTCCCTTTTTCAAAAAAAATTTGCCATGGGGCCCCATGATAAAAAAATGTATTTTTTTACAAGATAGTCCCCGTTGATCGGAAGTTTTCCCCTTTCGAAGAAAAACAAAAACTTCAGCCATTTCTTGAGTAATTTTTAGTGTCACTTCCACCCTGACAGAAGGCATTGAAAAAATCACTTCTGCCCCGCCAGCCCCCCCCCCCCCCCCCCCCTCCCCCCTTTCCCCCCACCCCCCCCTTAAACCCCCCCCCCCCCACCCCCCCACCCCAACCCACCCCCCCCCAACCCCCCCCCCCCCCCCCCCCCCCCCCCCCCCCCAACCCCCCCGTTCAACCCCCCCAAAAAAATTCCCCCCCCCCCCCCCCCCTTTCCCCAAAATTTTGAGGGTTGGAAAATTTAGGGGGCAAAAGGAAGTGTTCCCCATTTTAGACTTTCGGAGAGGAGAAAGAGGAGTGGTGTTGTTGGAAGGGTGTTTTGGGTTGTGTGTCTTTCCCCCCCCCCGTGTTCCGTCTTTTCCTGTTTTTTGGGGGTTTTCTTCTTTTTTGCCTTTCTGAGGGGGGGGGGATTGTTTGGGCTTTTGTAGGTTTGGGGGTTTTTGGGTTTCCCCTTTTCTCTCTCTTTTTTCCCCCGGGCGGCTTTTAGGGGAAATTTGCCCAAAACCTTTTTGGGGGGTGGGAAGTTGTTTGAAGGAAAAACCAGGCCCTTTTTTCCCCCTTGGTGTGGGGGAGAAGTAAGGGGTTGTTGGGAAATGTTGTTTTTGGGGTTTTGGGGAGTAGTAGGGGGTTTGTAGTGTGTGTGTTGTTGTGTGTTTTTGAAATGGTGTGTGTGTGTTTGTTGTGTGTGTGTGTGTGTGTTTGGGGTTGGTTTTGTTTTTTGTTGGGTTTTTTTAGTTTTGTGGTTTCGTGGCGCACGCGCACCGCGTTTTTGTGGTTTCGCGTGCGTGGGGTATGTGTGGGAAGTTTAAATCCCTATTTTTAGATGGGACAATGAATTGCCCGTATCTGTCTTTTTTTTTTTTTTTCCATAAAAAAATCTCCAAAAAAAAACAAAATGAAAAGTGGGAAATTTCTTTTCTTTTCTTTTTTGAATGGTTGTGTGTGTGTGTGCGCGCGTGTGTGCGTATGTGTGTGTGTGCATGTGTGTGTGCGTGTATGTGTGTGTGTGTGGTATGTGTGTGTGCGTGTGCGTGTGCGTGTGTGTGTGTGTGTGTGTGGTGGTGGTGTGTGTGTGTGTGTGTGTGTGTGTGGTGTGTGTGTGTGTGTGTGTGGTGTGCGTGTGGTGTGTGTGGTGTGTGTGTGTGTGTGTGTGTGTGGTGTGTGTGTGTGTGTGTGTGTGTGTGTGTGTGTGAAGTCAAGTCAATTCAAAATTTCATTTTGAGATGGGACATTGAATATGCAGTATCTGCTCTTTTTTTTTACCATCAAACGATCTGCAAAACAAAACGAAATGAATGGTGTGAAATTTCCTTTTTTTTTTTTTCCTTATTTGAATGGTGTATGTGTTTCTGTGTGTTGTGTGTGTGTGTGTGTGTGTGTGTGTGTGTGTGTGTCTGTGTGTGTGTGTACGCGCGCGCCCACGCGCTTGCGTTTTTATTCACGCAAACACTCTGTGGTGTGTGTGTGTGGGTGTGGGTGTGGGTGTGTGTGTGTGTGTGTGTGTGGGTGTGTGTGTGTGTGTGTGTGATGATGGACGAGTTGACTAATGTTTATGTATAGGGGATGACTGTCTTACGTAGTAAGCTAATGAGAATGTACAGATGTACGTGTGTTCTTTGGCACTGTGATGATGAGTTCATTCAAGACTTTCTTTGCCCGGGGTAGTGTTTTGTTGCGTGGTGTGTTGAGGTCATGTTTGTTTGCGTGTAGGAGCGCGGTGCTGTTTTGCTATGTAATGACTTCAGTAGCGGTGATGTGTTAGTGTGCCGTGTCAATTGTTCTACAATGAGTTGATTTTTTTGCGTTGAAGTGTTTTTCCTCTCGGTATGCGTGCGGGTGTGTCGCTTTCTTGTATTGTGGGTTCGTGTTGGTTTGTAGGTGTGTCTTGTCGTGTGGTGGGTTTCATTAGTGTGGGCGTGTTGTTGATGTGTTGTTTTGATGCGTAATGGGTAAAGTTAACGTTAGTTTGTAAATGTTGATGTGTCAGGGTGTTCTTTCTTTTTCATAGTGACTTCATCTCGTTCGAGGTGTAGGATATTGTTTTGTAAATTGTGTTTGAGTTGGTTTGTGATATCTGATAAGTCAATAGCGTTAGTGAGTAAAGTAGACGGGAGTGTGCTGATCTATTAGATAATGAATTATTTATTGTTTTTTTCCTTCTTACCCTCTCTCCCTCCCCCGTCCCTCCTGTCTGTCTGTCTGTCTGTCTGCCTCTCTCTTCTCTCTCCTCTCTCTCTCTCTCTCTCTCTCTCTCTCTCTCGCTCTCTCTCTCTCTCTCTCTCTCTCTCTCTCTCTCTCTCTTCCTCCCTCCCTCCCTCTCTCTCTCTCTCTCTCTCTCTCTCTCTCTCTCTCTCTCTCTCTCTCTCTCTCTCTCTCTTTCTCTCCACCAGAATCTTTCTTCCCCTTTTCCTTCTCCGTTCCCACTCTTCCCCTTCCCTCTTCTTCTCGTTGTTTCATCTCTCTCTACCCTCCCCCCCCCCCCCCCACGCGCCCCTGCCCCCTCCCCCCGACCCTGCTCTGTGTGCATCATGTCGCGGATGTGTGGTGTGTGTATAGGCCCAAATCCAAATGACAGTTCACAAAACGCAACTGACGATGGTACAACGCAAGGGACATAATCCCCACTCTTCATACCGTGCGAAGTTTTGAGCGAGTTACATCCCTTGGACATACTTTTGGGGGGGGGGGGGGGGGGGGAGGGGGCGTTGGGCGCGCGCTCAGCCTTGTAGACAGCATGCACAAACGCACGCTCACGCGCGTAAATACGCATATAGACTCACATATGCAAGCACACACATACACATGCACGCACGAGCGCGCGCGTGGACGCATACACACACACACACGCGCACACACACACACGCACGCACGCACGCACGCACGCGCGCGCGCGCGCACACACACACACGCACACGCACACACTTGAACAGTTGTGTAATCAATAACAGATTGTCCAACTGGGTTGATACGAAGGATTTGTTGGGAGAAATTCAAACTGGTTTTCGATGAAAAGAAAACTCAACCGTCAATCCTTTCTCGCTATTTTCAATGATTCAGAATTTTTTTTGCTTAAAAGCGAGAAATTGTAAGTAACCGTCAAGGTCTTTGGAAAGACACTCGATTTACTTTTTGCATGGTAAACTTTGGCCTGTTTTGCGAAAATCTGGAATCAAAAGGAAACTGTATTGGCAATTCAGAGTATGTATAAGACTCTAAAAGCTGAAGTATGTTGTGCGATTGGGACAACCGAACAGTTTCCTTGCTATAAAGGCTTAAAGCAAGGGAAGTTACAGGTCCGTTGCGTTTCTCTTGATTTAGAAATGAGCTTGTTAAAGGAATACTTTAAAATCGGACGGCACGGCATTCAACTGCACCCTTACGTAATTGAATTATTGATTTTCACTCATTGCAGAGGGCATTGTGCTTTCGTCAGACACAGTTGATGGACTTTATAACAAGCTAAATATTCAGCCTGACAGGCACCTGAATTCGATCAGCCAGTCAATCTTGATAACAATTTTTTTTAAAAAAAAAACAAAACAATTATCTTCAGAATTGAGGTTTTGTTTCTCGACATGAGGCTATGGACGAACAATGGTCTCAAAAACACTTTTTTTTTTTCTTTTTCAGTATGAGAGATGGTTCACACAAGGGCACTTGAAGACAAAGCAGTTAAAACAAGAAAGGGTGCGCCTGATATATTGAAAACCTTAGGGAAGATGGGGATGACTTTTCTGCAAAGATTTGTCATGAAATTGCTTGATGCTCATATAAAACCTTTTTTTTTTTTCTACGGTTCTGAAGTTTGGGGGTTTGTTTTTTACTCGGTCTTCTGCAATAGTAAGATGTGCGTACGTTTGCTTTGAAATAGTTTCTGAATGTTTGCTCAAGAACACCAAATGATATGGTGAGACGACCGCTATCCTTTACACATATTTTCGTTTTCACCGTATGCAAAGTGTCTTCCTACATATTTTCGTTTTCATCATATGTAAAATGTCTTCCTACATATTTTCGTTTCCGTCATATGTGAAGTGTCTTCCTACATATTTTCGTTTTCATCATATGTAAAATGTCTTCCTACATATTTTCGTTTTCATCATATGTGAAGTGTCTTCCTACATATTTTCGTTTTCAACATATGTGAAGTGTCTCCCTACATATTTTCGTTTTCATCATAATGTGAAGTGTCTTCCTACATATTTTCGTTTTCATCATATGTAAAATGTCATCCTACATATTTTCGTTTTCATCATATGTAAAAAGTCTTCCTACATATTTTCGTTTTCATCATATGTGAAGTGTCTTCCTACATATTTTCGTTTTCGCCATATATGAAGTGTCTTCCTGCATACTTTCGTTTTCGCCATAATCTGATGTGTCTTCCTACGTATTTTCGTTTTCATCATATGTGAAGTGTCTTTGTACATATTTTCGTTTTCACCATAGTATGGAGTGTCTTTGTACGTATTTTCGTTTTCATCACAATATGAAGTGCCTTTATACATATTTTCGTGTTCATCACAACATGAAGTGTCTTTGTAACTATTTTCGTTTTCAACGTTCTGTGAAGTGTTGA
>JAFLJL010002716.1:22500-23764 GCA_018398815.1 Conus ventricosus
GGTTTTACTTTTTCATCCACCAAAATTCAGAGCGTCCACTATCTCACGTTTTTTAACGCTTTGCTGACCCTGAAATTCGTCTGGAAAGAATAACCATTCCAGCAAACGACAGAAGCCAAATTCGAAACTGAAAACTCAAAAGTCACATGGAATGCTCAGAATATTCTGTCAGAAAGCAGTGCACGTTCTTCAAGTTGTAGCGCGCATAGATTGGGGAGCTGATAATATAAAAACTCCGTCTTCATCTTTACAATGCCACAATCCGCTCCAGACTGGGCTACGGGTTTGCCATTTATGGTTCTGCAAGACCTTATATAACATACACCATCAAGGGCTTCGACTCAGTCTGGGGAGTGTGTGTGTGTTGGGAGGGGGGGGGGGGGGGGAGGCGTTCCGTACCACTTTTGCATACAGTCTGTCTGCAGAAAAATGGAACTGTCTCTCACCAGTGGAAGATTAAAACCCACTTTAGATCATTGTTTGAACCTGTTCTCTGAACCTAGGAACTCTTGTTTTTGAATGAGTTTTTCACCACATTTTTTTCTTTAAATGGGGAAACAAAATTCTGTTCTGTCTTTATGAATGCATGCTCGTATTCTCCATTCTTCCCCACATGCTGAAATTGATCTTGGAGTTGTGCGTTATTTTTCCAAATTCCCAGACAATTCACCATGGACTCTTCATTCACCACAGATATGTTTTGATCTCGCTCCTTTCCGTAAGTACCCCCACTATAGCTCTTAGCCATACAACGTCCTTTTCCGTAAGTACCCCCACTATAGCTCTTAACCATACAACATCCTTTTCGTCGAATCCTGTTTTTTCTTTTTCTTTTTTTTTCTTTTTTTTTTTTTTGTTTGTTTCTTTCTTTGTTTTGTTTCTTCTCAACATTTCTATCATTTCAAAGAATCTTCCACGGTTTCGGGTGTGAAAAAGGAGAATGTTCGACACCAATTCCCACTAACAGCTCCATAATCGCATGTATTGCTGAACTTCATACCTTTGGTAGGGCACTCAGAATGGTCTGTCTGTCTGTCTGCCTGTCTGTCTGTCTGTCTGTCTGGACCTAATGATTTTCCGATATGCTGAATCCCTTTCTGCTCTGGAGACCGATGCTGCGCGTTACCTCTGTTCCCCTGCACTCTAGAATTCTGTGTGTGTGTGTGTGTGTGTGTGTGTGTGTGTGTGTGTGTGTGTGTGTGTGTGTGTGTCCATACATTTATTTTTTTTTTGGGGGGGGGGGTACTGGTGGTCTCGTTGTTAG
>JAFLJL010002717.1:0-23458 GCA_018398815.1 Conus ventricosus
CTTAATGATTTGCTTATTCTTAATCTTAATGAAAAAGTTTTGCCGATGCTAGGGCTAAAATGGCAGTGTGCTTTTGTAATTTAGGACTTAATTTTTTTTTAAACAGCACTTACAATCATAGACATGGCGCCAAACCCCTAAACCAAGACCCCTAATGCAAAAGAGGCTGGCGCTCCGACCCCACTAGCTAAAAGAGCAACACCAGACCCAGCACTTACGCTAGCTACAGCTGATGACCAGTAATTACATAAGAAAGAGTATTTAAAAACTTTAGCATATTTCTTTCTAGTAACCCTATACTTATCCAAGTCGCTTTCTATTTCCCTTTGAAGTTCATTATTTGCTCTAACCTACACTGTTGAACCTCCTTTTTTTAAAATAAGATTATTTTTATTAATTAATCTTATATATATCTTTTTAGTAATCCTTTTGGCAGCACTTCATCAACAGAGTAAAACGCAATAAAATCAACATATTTAAAGGGAAAATAAGTCAAGTACTGTTAGTTTGTTTTTGTCAATGTCACGAGTTTTGGTCACAGGCCTACGACGTTTGACCCATCTAGGTGGTGGAATTATCATTTGTTTATTGTCGTTGCTGTTGTTGTGTATCCGTCCCTTGATGTGGCTTGTGGTGCGGTTGCACCTTGGTGTAGTTCACCAACTTGGGTTTGTTTTCTTTCTCTCCTCTCTTATTCCACTGCCCGTGCTATTTATCCTGTAGGTTCACGGGTGGCGGGTCCCTTTCTCTCGAACTTGCTGTCATGGGCCTCTCGCCTGTTTTTTTACCTCCGCACGTGCTTCATTTCTTTTATTTGAAGTATGCTCACTCTGTGACGCAGCATGGCATGTTGGCCGCCATTGCTGAGGGAGGTTAGCTTTTCACTCGAGCGGAAGATGTCTCTGGGAGCGCCTGCTCCCGTCTTGGTTCTTCACCGTATCATCGAAAGTACAGTCCTGTACTTTCAATTCCTGCAGTCGGCCGTAGGGGAGGGACATCACTTCTTCTTTTTCCGCACCTGTGCCTCTGTCCTCTCGACTGGACAGAGGGCAGAGAGAGTCGTTGACCCCCTCTTCTGGTCACCCACGGGGAGCTGGTAAGCATCAGTTTCGTGGTTGTTTGTTTGGGTTTGTTGTTGTTGGTCGGGTTAGTCCCCCTCTTTGCGCAATTTTCTTTGTTTTTGAAATTGTAAGAGAAATATTGTTGAGACCCTTTTTTCTGGTTGGTTCAATCTTTAACCTGGCCATTCTAAATTACTTCCAAAATTCTTTTTCCTGTTTATGCATCTGGTGATGCGTATCGGTGGGATGGGAAGAACCTGGTGATTCAGGGGTTTGGAACTTGCTTGGTCTCGCTCGTTTCCCCCCCTGTCACATTCGCCGACTTATCCTTCGGCCACCGTCTGTTTGTGTGTGCAAGGAGAACGAGTTTTATGTTGCGAGCGTGCGTAGCATTTATTTTGTCGTTCGATGCGTGGGTTTGGGGATTTGTGTTATTTTAAAATTGGCTATAAAATGTGACAATTATGCCATTGAATTATTATTTGCAAATGTGGTGGCGGTTATAAAGCGATGGTCGCTGTGTTGATTTATTTCCTAAGAAGTAAAATTTAACAGAGGGAGAAAGGGATAAGATGTTCAGTTTTTTTTAGCCTTAAATTTAAATGCAGTCTTTTAATGCTTCGTGGAAAGACTTATGACCTTTCCCTGTTTTGAGGGGTTTACTGGTTATGTTCAGGTCCTGTTTTGAGCGGGGATTATTGGGTTATTTAATGATTTCCCCCCCCCTCATGCGATGGCTGTTAAGATTTGACGCAGGGGTCAACTGTACTGACGGGGGGGTTCCGTACCCTTCTTTTTCCCCCCTTCCCTTTCTTCCTTCCCCCCCTTTCTCCTCTCCCCCAGCTACGTTTCCCCCCCCCCCCCCCCCTTTCGGGGGCTTCACCCCGGAGTACGGACTGGAGGGCCACGTGCGGGTTGAGGCCACGCTCGGCTGGACCAGGGACGAAGGTGCCATTTCTGGTTGAGGCCACACTCGGGAGAGACCAGGGACTGGAGGGTGCCACCGTGGTCAGGCACCCGGGTTTGGGGACGGGACTGGTGAGGACCCCCCCGTTTGACTGGCCCCCCTACCCCCGTCCAGCCCCTCCATAACGGGCCCCACGTTTCCCCCCCCCCCCCCCCCCGGGACACGCTCTTCACTGCCTGCTTGAGTCGGGGGTGTGGTTTTTGAGCGACTCCCGGGGAAAACCGCCCCTTTTAGCACCTATGCGACGGGTGCTCCGTAGGCCGGGACAGGGGCGGGGGTGTGGACGCAGCCGGGGTGTTAAAGGGATCGTGCTGGAAATGTTTCTTTTTAATTGTGTATATTACATGTGTGAATCGAATTGGTTTGTGCGTCGTTTGGTGAAATGTTTATTTAAAATCGTGATTTTGGGGGTGTTGGAGTGCTTGATTTGTGATTGTGCATGTTGTGTGCTTGGATGCTTGATTGTGATCGTGTGGTGTGTGTTTTGGGAATGTTTTTTTGCTGTGTAATAAATGGGGGGGTTTATCGAAAATTTTTATTGTGGGGTCTCTTGCGGGGCTGTGGGGTCGTCACCCCCTTCATCCCACCAAACCCGTTTTCAGGGCAGACCCCCGGGGGTCGGTCGTGACAGTTGTGGGGCTCGCCCCGGGATGTAAAGGGCTTGCTGTCTCTCTGTTTCGCGGAGTACCTGTTTAGTTTTGCTGTTTTGTATAGTTTATCTTTGTCGTTTTGTTCTGGGGTTTGGGCTGGGTGCCTATGTAAAAGGGAGTCTTTTTGGGGCCCTGGGGGAACACCGGTTGACTCGGGAGTCGAGGTGAGCCCAAAGGGGAGTCGACCGCGCCAGACCTCCTTCCCCCGGGTCCTCACCAGATGGGGCCGTAAGTCTCCCCTTCTGTTGCCGCTCAGTCTCCCATCCTGTTTTGTAGTTAGCCAGTTCTTTTTGGTTTTTTTTTTTTTTTCCCGGGTGTTTTTGGTACAGGGGGGGTTGTTCGACGTAGTGTTTTTTTTTCCTCCCCGGATTCCGCTCCCAGTTTTTTTTGTTTTTTTTTCGGCCAGCCCCCCCGCCTGTTTCGTGCTGGGGACGGGGTTTTGCCAGATGGGGGCCCGGACTAGTTTTTTTTTTTTTTTTTTTTTTTCGGTGAGCCCCCCCGCATGTTGTCGTGCTGTAGAGCGCGGTGTTGCCAGAGTGGGGCACCCGGAAACTGCCCCGCACACACGCACACACACCATAACACATATACCACCCCCCCTAAAAATTTTTTTTTTTCTAGGGGGAATTGTTTTTCCCCCTGTATTGAAAACTGTAGGATATTGTTGTATGCGACGTCCGGCGCGGGGGTGGGCGGGGGGGGCGTCGAAGAAGGGGGAAATTAAAAAAGTTACTGTAGCCCTACTTTATACCAGTACTTCGACTAGGGTAATTTTACTTTTTCCCGGGTGCTGTAGCAGGGCCAGCGAGTACTTTCAATTTTTCTTGCTGGGGGTTTTTCCTGGGGAAACCCCCATGGCACTTCCGCTCGGAAGGTCGGGGAATAGCGAAGCAACTGGGGCTTGGGTTGGTGCGAACCAAGGCCCCCTATTCCCCGCTTCCCCTCGTAGGATATCCCCCGGGGGAATTTTTCCTCAGGGAAAGGCAACCCAAGGGACGGGTCAGACGGGTATTCCATTCGGGAGGGTGAAACCCTTCCCCAGGACTTCACCTCTGTCCTGTTTTCCTAAGCAGCAAGCAAGGGGATGCTTCCGGCAGGAACCCCTTCCGTAGGGGGAGGGGTTTTGGCAGGAAACCCTTCGAAGGAAGAGGGTGCTCAGCGTTTGGGAAGAGGCCGCTAGGAAAAGGAAAATTTTGAAGGGAAAAGTTTGGGTTGGGGGCTCTGCGCAGAGAGGGGACGACGACAGGGGATTATGCATAGGGAAAAGGCTTTTTCTTCGTAGGGGAAAAGGTGCCGCGTAGGGGGGAGCGCCAGACGGAGGGGTCAGCGTAGGGGGAGGCTGCCAGACAGAGGATCAGCGTAGGGAAAGGCTGCCCCCGTAGGGGGAACTAGACAGGGGGTAGGCTTTGCTGGGGGGGAAAGAACAAATTCTTTTACTCCCCGCATCTGTAAGTCAGGGGGGTTTAAACCGGGGAGGGATAAGTTAGGGGCCCAAAATTAAGCTTCCAGAATTTAACCTAGTGGGGCTTGTTTTTTCCTGGGAAAAATTTTGACAAGGGTTGCAGTTCATATCAATTGCTGGGAACAGAGGCTTCACCTTTTTTTCTGGATTATCTGGTCGCAAAGGGGGGTGTGTGCTAATCTAAACGAAGGTGCGTCTTAGCAGACATGCATTGGCCCGCTAACGTTCCCCTTACCCCCGGACGTACAGGAGGGAAATTCAGGGCCATGAAGAAAATAACGCGAACCTTCGTGCGTTTGGTTAGGCTGCGCAAAACGCTAGGGGCGGCGTCATTGGCTAAGTTTGGGGGGGGATCGACCTCATTGAAAATCACCAACACTGGGGCCCCGAGTTGGGACCGGGTGGCGAGCAGCCCTCGGATTTCGCAGCTGCGATTCACACCGCTGAGTTTTGCTGAAGCTCGCGGGGTTTTGGGGATCGCCCCGATACGGAGAGGAACCCCTCCACAGGATTTAGTGGGAATAAGGCGCCGCAAATCTGGGGGTGAACAGGCAGGCAGTTCATCGGGGGTTTTGCCCCCGACTGTTTTCTTTGTGGCGTCCTGGGCCCCAAATTTGGGAAAAATTGTCCTAAAGCCGCTGGTAGTCGGGGGGCAGTCCTCCCCAGGTCCTCCCTGCCCCGGCTAACTGGGGTCCATCCAAGCTTAGGGTCAGATGCCCCCTGTTCCTTTCTTTTTGGTTCTTCCTTTTGGGCGACCCATCAGGGGTTCGGGAGCATCAACGCTCTTTGTTGATAAGGGTTTTTGGTTTCCCCTGAGGCCCGCGGGGCGCTAGTTATATGTTGCGGTTGGGCTGGGTTTTCCCCCACCCGTCCTTCATACTCATTCCCCATCTCCACCCCCACTTTTGGGCGAAATTTGGCCCTGCGGTGGGCGACCCTGTACCCTTTTCATAGGGGAAAACACACCTTCGCGACGGACCCGTCAGTCCGTGTCTACGGATCTGCCCGAAGGCTTGTGGGAGTCACCCCACCGCCAAAAAATAAGAAGCAGGGAACGAAGGGGCCCTGTTCCAGCCCATCTCTGACGAGGGTTTTTGCAAAGGCCGATCCTGCTTCCATCCTCGTCTTTGGCCAAGGATTGGGTGTCCAAAACCCCGCGACACTGGTGAAAACGTCCCGTCAGTCTGCCCGACCCGCTAGGGGGGCTTTAAACTCCACAAGGTGATCCTCTTTAGGGTTTTCACCGGGGAGATCGTGTGGCCAAGACTAGCGTCCCCCCCAAACTTTAGGGAATGTTCTCCCCGGGGCCCATGATTCACCTATGGCAGGGCAAAGGGGTCCCAAACGGACTCTCGAGCGGGTAAGACAAAACTTCTTTTTTGGGCCCGGGATTAAAACGCAGTTAGGCGTATGCCGCAGTTGCGATTCTGCCAACGGACAACGCCTAAGGGGCGCTTAACGTGTTCCCCCTAGGGGCAGGCCAGGGTTTGGGGGGCCATTTTGGCAAAGGGTTTGGGGGCGACCTTGGGCCCCTTAATCCCCATCCGACCGCGGGCCCCGACACTTTGGAGTGGTAGAACTGCGAGTCATACCCCAAGGGTGTCCCGCTTAGGGCTATGATGCCCTACTGTTCTAAAACTCTAAGGGAGATTGGACGCGCACTGGCGTGCCCAGGAAGAACCGGCCGGGAAATTTTACTGGAAGCGATCATCACCTCTCCAGTGTTGGACCGGTCCGGCCGTCAGGGCGTCGACTCATGGGTTAGCAGTGGGAAAGCAGATCATGCGTTCACTTTCCGTCTATAAGGGTTCCTGTAATACGGGGGCTGACTATCTTAGCCGAGCTCCGTAGTCAGCACATTGGAAAATCAGTCAGAGGGACACTTCCCCTCAACCAGGGTTATATCCCCTTTTGGTCTTTGTATCAGGTGTAGTGACAGTTTTCACTTCAGTGATGTTAACGGTAGTGAATCACCAGTGATTCGGATTGTTACTTTCATGGTGGAAGGTTCGCTTAGTTGTTTGATAAATGTAGTATTATGTATTTCTCGGTGTGATTCTATCGTAGAATGTTTGTATTGGATTTATCCTACTCTGTCGATCACAGAGGTTGGGTTCGGTCCCATTGTTGTAATTTGCACATGCGTCAAGGTTCAAAGAGCACTGTATCTCAGAGAAACAGATGCTTTTAGAAGGGGGGTTTGTCACGAGTTTGTCACGAGGCCTACGACGTTTGACCCATCTAGGGTGGCGGAATTATTCATTTGTTTATTGTCGTTGCTGTTGTTGTGTATCCGTCCCTTGAATGTGGCTTGTGGTGCGGTTGCACCTTGGTGTAGTTCAGCTCAACTTCGGTTGTTTTCTCTCTCCTCTCTTATTCCACTGCCCGTTGCTATTCTATCCTGTAGGTTCAACGGGTGGCTGGTACCTTTCTCTCGAACTTGCTGTCTATCGGCCTCTCGCCTGTCTTTTTACCTGTCGCACGTGCTTCATTTCTTTTAGTTTGAAGTATGCTCACTCTGTGACGCAGCATGGCATGTTGGCCGCCATTGCTGAGGAGGTTAGCTTTCACTCGAGCGGAAGATGTCTCTGGGAGCGCCTGCTCCAGTCTTGGTTCTTCACCGTATCATCGAAAGTACAGTCTGTACTTTCAATTCCTGCAGTCGGCCTGTAGGAGAGGGACATCACTTCTTCTTCTCCGCACCTGTGCCTCTGTCCTCTCGACTGGACAGAGGCAGAGAGAGTCGTTTGACCCGCCTCTTCTGGGTCACCCACGGGTAGCTGGTAAGCATCAGTTTCGTGGTTTGTTTGTTTTGGTTTGTTGTTGTTGGCGGCTTAGTCTCCTCTTTGCGCAATTTTCTTTTGTTTTCGAAATTGTAAGAGAAATATTGTTTGAGACCTTTTCTCTGGTTGGTTCAATTTTTTTTAACCGGGCCTTTCTAAATTATTTCCAAAATTCTTTTCTCCTTTTTTATGAATTGGTGAGGCGGTAGTTCGGTGGGGGGGGAGAAAAAAACCGGGTTTGTTTCGGGTTTGGGAAAACTTGCTTGGTCTCGCCTTTCGCCCCTGTCACTTTCCCCCGGGACTCTTACCCTTCGGCCACCGTCTGTTTGTGTGTGCAAGGGGGAAACGAGTTTTATTTTTGCGAGCGTGCGTACGCATGTTTTGGTCTTTGGGAAATGCGGGGTTTGGGAGATTTGTGTTTTTTTAAAATTGGCTATAAAATGTGACAATTATGCCATTGAATTTTTAAATTTGCAAATGTGGTGGGGTTTTAAAGCGATGGTCGGTGTTGTTTTTAATTTCCTAAGGAATTTAAAAATTTTAAAGGGGATAGTGAGAGAAGGTTAAAAGAGATTCATGTTTTTTTTTATAGCCTGTTAATTTAATGCAGTTTTTTTTCCCTGCTTGTGGGGAAAAGGGACTCTAGTGACCTTTCCTGATTTGATGGGTTTACTGTGTTATGTTCGGGTCTGTGTTGAGCGGGATTTTTGGGTGTTTTAAATAAACTTCCCCTCGCCCATCTTTGCGAGTTGGCCCTGTTAAGATTTGACAGCAGGGGTCGACTGTCGGGCGGGGGGGTTTTCCAGACCTTTTCCTTCCTCCTTCCTTTTTCCCCTTCCCCTCCCTTTCCCCTCCCCTCCCAGTACTTTTTTTCCCCCCCCCCCCCCCCCCTTTTGGGGGGGCCTTCACCCGGATTTGGGGACTGGATGGTGCCACGTGGGTTGGGCCACGCTCTGGCTGAAAAGGGGGACTGGATGGTGCCACGTGCTGGTTGAGGAAAACTCGGTGGGGACCACGGATGGAGGGTTTCCCTTTGCGCTGGTCGAGGACACCCCCTGGTCGGGCCCGTGGACTGGTAGGGGGGACCCCCCGTTTAATGGCCCCCCGGGAACCCCCGCCCAGGACCTCCAGTAACAGCGCCACGTTCACCCCCCCCCCCCCCCCCGGGAAACCGCTCTTCACTCCCCTGTTTGTGAGTCGGGGTGTCGGTTTTGGGGGACCCCCGGGCGAAAAACCGCCCCGGGTTTTCGGAGCCCCTAGTGCGACAGGGTGCTCCCAGTAGGCCGGACAGAGGCAGGGGTGTGGCGCCCCCCGGGTTTTAAAAAGGGATCGATGCTGGAAATGTTTCTTTATAATTGTTTTATATTTTACATGGCGGGAATGCTGTAATTGTGATTGTGTACGTTTATGGGGGAAAGGGTTTTTTTTTAAAATTCGTGCATGTTTTGGTGTTGGAGTGCTTGTTGTGTTTGTGCATTTTTGTGTGCGTTGGAGTGCTTGTTTGTGATGTCCATGGTGTGTGTGTTGGAATTTTTATTTTGCTGGTGTGAAAAAAATTGGGGTTTTGTATCGTAATCTTTATTGTGGGGTCTTTGCGGGGCGGGTTTTAAAAAGGCCATTTAAACCCCTTTCCTCCCCCCTAGCCCGATCAAGGGTCAGGGCAGACCTCCGGGGGGTCGGTCGGGGCATCAAACCTTCTTTCAAAAACCCTTGTTAGATGATGCAAGGGCGTTTATTTCATCTCCGTTTTAGTAAAAAACCAATAACGACCCTTAAAAAAGGGGCCCCCCCCAAGTTTTAAACCCTTTATTTTATGCCTCAAATTTAAACGTATGTTCTGGCAAACTGGGGGAATCGCCCTCCTCGGGTAATAAAAAAGCGAAAAATCATCGCCCTTTGGGCCTGGGTTTAGTCCCTGTAGCGTTGGGGTAAATTTAAGGGCCGACGGTGCCCGCCCCCCCATTTCAGCAAAGGGAAATTTTTTCCCTTTTTGGCATATATTCATTTCCCTTTGCCAAGCTATTTCAATTTGTTTTTTCTTTTTGTGTTCCGGGAAAATAGGCTAACAAGAATGAGCCCTGCATTCAAAGCCTTTCTAAAATTGTTTTTTTTTTTGTTTTCATTGGGGCCCCGCAGTTCAAACAAAAATTTTCCAGTCAATTTCAGGAAGAAAAGCCCAAACATTCTCTCTTTTAAAATTTTTGTATTCATGTTTCCCAAAAATCGTTTTCCCCTTTTAAAATTTCTTATTTTTTCTAGGGGGGGGATTTTGCTGTTTTTTTTTGTCTTAATTTCTGTTGTTTGAAAACCCCGTAAATCTTGTACTCAAATCCTAAACATTTCCTGGCACCCCTTTTTAGATCAAACTCAGTTGGGTCCCCTTTGGTCTTTTAGCTTTTACTGCAGTGCATTTGGGGAGCTAGCTGCCCCTTTTGTTTTGGCCCCTCGAGCCCTTCTTTTTTTATAAAAAACTTTTTTAATAAAACAAATTGTAAAAGGCAATAAATTTAATTAAAAAACAATTTTACAAAAAACAAACGTTTTTAAATTTTGGGGGGTTTCAGGTGGGTAAGCTTAGTTTAGCTTTGTTTAGTGTTTCTAACTGCTCTTTTTTTTTTTTTAAACTCATCTTTGTCCCTTTTACATAATTTTCATTTAAAAACTTTCTTAAAAAACTTTTTGTCCTTAGCGTAAAATTTTTACGCCCGATTTTTAAACCTGCGATGGGAAAGGGTTTTTAAGACAGATTGTATTTTTGATTTTAAGGGCCACACGGGAAAAATAAGGCATGGCGGCCACTAAAGGCTAGCTTTGACAGAGTTTTTCTTTTTTTAAAAATTGTCTCGTTCACCCGAACAGTCATCAATAATAAACAGCTTTTCAGTTCCCTCAAAATAGTCATAGAAATATTCAAAAACATTTCGCTTAGTTTTTCGCTAGGTTTAAAAATTTAAAATATATTCTGTCTGCCCAAAAAAAACTTCCTTTTTTTGTAAGATTTGGTTGTCCTTAATGGTTGTCCCAGAAATATAAAAATGTTTTTCGTAATGAAACCGGGTATATTTTTTGGTAAAAAGTCAAGTACAAAGACAGTTTTCCCCACCCTGTAACCCCGCAGATAAGAGAACATTTGCGGATTTGGGAAGAAATTTTAAAAACTACCCTCGTTTTTATTAGAATATTTCTTCTGCATTTTAAAAGGCCTTATCTTTTGGTCTTTTTTCCCTTCAATTTTTAACTGGATCCCCAAACCATAAAATGTGCATCTGTTTTGGGCCGTTTCCTTGGCTTTCTTGTGAATTTTTTTTTGTATACCCTTGCCTACCTTTTCCACTTCCAAAAAATCTGTTGCAAATGTAGATCAAAAAATTCCAAAACCACACCCCTATTTGGTTATTAAGTAGTCTTTGGGTCTTACCCCTTAAAGCAAATTTTTTTTAAACATACGCGATAAACCCTGCAGGATTTTTTGGGCCTGCCTCCAGGGGAACAACTTTCTTATTTCATCAAAGTGTTGGTGGGGTTTAAAAGTCCACCCCCTGATTTAAAAGCCGCAAAACCTGCCATTTATTGCGCAGTAAAAACCTTTTTAAATTTTTTTGGGGATTAAAAAAACCCTTTGTTTTTCTCTAAAAAGGGGGGTTGTTTTTCAGTAAAAAGAAAAAAAATTCCTTTTAAAGACTTCAGACCCTGATTTAGATGTTTTTTCCCAAAAAAAGGGGTCTCGCTTGTTTTTATTTTCTGTAAGGGCGTTTTAAAAAGTTTTATAATAAAAACCGTTTTACTTTTATGTTGGGGTTAAGATTGTTTGGCCGCCCGGGTTATTTAAAAACATAAAAAATAAAGAGAAATGTCGCTGACTGCTTTAGGGAAGCTAAGGGGTCTTCTGAAGAACGCCCAAAATCGTTTGGTTTAAAATGTCAGTGCAAAAAGGGGTAAGTTTTTTTTTTTTGTGGGGCCTTGGAAATATGGCATTTTTGGTTTTTAAAAAGCTCAAAATCTGGGAGGGAGCGAATTGTTGCCAAATGCTTTGCTACTGCCTATCTTTATCATTTCCTTTGCACCCCTCCGCTTTAACCCTGTGTTGGGGGGCCGTTTGGGCTTTGTTTTCCTTGTTTAAACTTTCTTTTTTCCCTTTCTTTTTTAGGCGCCATAGATCAGAATAGGGGAAAAAATTGTCTGCCTTTTTAAAGTACAAAGACTTCTCGCCCCCCATTTTTGATTCCCATTTTTTAAAACGATGGGCCCTCCCCAAAAATTAGAAAACAACAGTAGGCGTAGGATCTGCGATGTAATATCTTTTTTGAATGAAGTTTAGCAGTGCCTGGCATTATAACATCGCCCCGCGCCAAGATCGGGGAAACCTTTAATTTTAAAAATTTGCCCCGGGACTGAACTGTTGAGGGGAGTATTTTCCCAAAAATTACAGTCCCCTTATTACCTTTTACGCCGTGGGGTTCCTTCGTTTTCTTTTATGGTTTCAAGGTCAAAACCCCGTATGAGTTCATTTTTTATAAAAAAAAAAAAAAGAATATAAAAAAAAATATGGAGGGAAGATTTTGACGCCCCTGACCCTTTTGGGAAGAAGAAGATAAAACAAAAATTTGGGGCCCTTTCATTGCAAGAAGAGCTTGAAGGGGCATCGGGGCCCAAAGGAGTGGGGGTTAACCCAAAATACGATTGCTAGATAAAATTTTGAATCTTTTATAAAAACCATATGGGGCGAGAGAAAGCCAGAACGTTTTGGGTTTCTGATTTTTCAACAAAATGAAAATAATCATTTGTATGTAAGGACCCGGGAAAAGGGAAAGAAATGTGCGGGTTACTGCAAAAAACCCGAAAACCCCCCCCCGTTTTTAAGCAGGGCCACAATTCTTAAGTTCCCTGTTGTTGACCAAAGGCAAATTTTTCTTTTTTTACGATTTAAGGCCTGAGGTTGTTAGTTTTTTTACAAAAATTGGAAACGGAAAAATTGCCAAACGAACTGAAATAGAAAGGGCATTTTTTTCGGGATTTTTGGCCCCGAACAGGAAGGGGGCAATACGGAAATTGAAACGAGTTTAAGTTAGGGACATTAGAAAAACTTTAGAAACATTTAAAGATTCCATTGTCTGGTCTAAAAAAGGGGGATCCCTTTTGCGAAAATCGCAGGTCTTTTAAACGTGAACTTGCAGGGGTTTTAAGGCTGCTTTTTCGGGTTTAAAAAGAGAACAACTAAAGTCAGCCCCAGCAAAAAAATTGTAGGCTAGAGAGAAAAAATAGAAGGGAAAAAAAAAATAAGGGGGTGGGTTTTAAAAATTTAGAGCAAAAAAGAAAAGGCTTGAATACAGCAGGGAAAAAACAGGAGGGTTTAAAGGGGGGGAAAAGGGGAGAGCAGTTTTAAAAAAAATTTCTATTCCCCAGGGAAATCTAGAATCACAAACAACCGGTTCAAAGAAGTTTTAAAAAAAAAATACTTAGAAAAAAATAGTTAGCAGAAAGAATAAGGACTGTTCAGAGAAGAGGGGATTACAATAGTTAGTTTTATTAACGGTGTTGGGTTTTTTCTATCTCCACACTCGTTTATGCTTTAAAGGTTGGGGGCGCCCAAAAGGGTCAGTTGGGACCTCCAAAAGCCTCAGCCTTTGGGAAAAGTTGGATTTTAAAAAAAAATTTTTCACCACCCCGCAAACTTATTAAAGAAGTTAGCTGCCAAAGCGTTGTTTCCCTGCTGGCTTAAAGGTGTGTTGTTAAATTGGGTTTTTTCTACTTTGGTAAGGTGGCTGGTTATATGGCCGACCCTTTATGGACCCTTTGGGGGTTAGGGTGGGTGGATTAATTTTAGTGAAATAAAGTTTGGTAATCCCCGTAAAAGTTTTAAAAAAACGACAAGGGCTGTCTTTTTGCTTGGGTTTTACGGGCGTGTAAGGTAATTTTCAGGGGGGTGTGCTTTCTGGGCTGCTTTCTGGGTGTGGGGGGCTTTTAATGGGGTGGGTCGCTTTCTGGTTCTTTAGGGTAGGTTTCTTTCTTTAAAATGGATGGGGGGCCTTGGGTTTTTAAACCTTGATTGTGGCCCCAAGTTTGGGGCGTCTCCCCGCTTTGGGATTTATTATTATAATTTTGTATCATGCCAAACTGTTGGGTTTAAAGGGAGAGGGTAGATGTATAGCCAAAGGTACAAAAAAGTCAAACCCTTTTAACCCTTGATGTTTAAGAAAGTCTTGTTTCCTTTGTTTGGGTCCCGGGAAATTAACGCAGAGTTAATAACTCTTTTTTAAATTAACTTGGGAAATTTTTTTCTAGCATCAAAGCCCGTAGATTGATCAGATACGCAAAACTTGGTTTTTGGCCCTTTTGCTCCTAAAAGCCCCAAAGTATGTCCCTTTTGGAAAATTTATTAAGTCTTTGCACTCCTGACATTTTTTAGGCCCTTTTCTTTCATCTAAGATAAATGTTGTCCAAACATTAGGGTGTTTTTGTTCTATGGTTTCCCCAAACGGAAAATTGGCGTTTGATTTGGAAAAGGGGGTTTTTGGCCGGGGAAGTAGCATAATTATTTCTTAGTTCGCCCCCAAATTTAAAAGGGCCTAAACCCTGATTTTTGGGGCTAACTTTTGCTAAAAACAGTTTAAGGATCCCAAAGTTAAATTTGTTGCAAATTTTTCATTGATTTTTTGTCCCTTGGGCTGTTAAAGGATAAAAGCGTTGTCGTTAGGGAGGGGGACTTGTAGTTCAGTTTGTATTCGCCCGTCCCGGTTTAAAAAAACATGGGGAAAATTATATACGGGGCCTTACAAAAAGTTAGGGTGGTTTAAATGGGTTTATATGAAACACCGCAGCCAGTAGTTGCGCAGTTAAACGGCAAATTTAAAAGATTCTGGAAAAAAGCCATGGGGGGGGGATGTCCATGCTGATGGTACTCTGTCCCCTCTTTTTTTGGGGTTTTTAAAAAAACTAGTTAGCGGGGTTTTCAAGCTAACCCTTTGGGAAACCATATGAAATTTGTCTTTCTGCAATGGTTAGTAAACTGGGAAATCTAAAAATTTGGGGTTATAAAACGCTCCTAATTTTTTAAAAAAGGGATTTTATAAAATTTTAAAAGGGTCCCTTTTTAAATAGTTTTTTTAAAAATTTTTTTTTAAAAAAGTTTTTAAAAAAAAGGGGAATCTATATAAACCAAAAAACAAAAGTGTTTTTAACGTACCCCAAATTGGGCAAAAGGCGCGGCATTATAAAGGGGTTTTTTTAGGGGAAATTGGGTTTTTAAAATTATGGGGCAAAAATATCTGAAAAAAAGGTCAGAATAACCGGTTTTAAATTAAAGGGAACCCAAAGGGAAACAAGTAACTCAAAATAAAAAATACCTGTGGGGTAAATACAACTTTTTTCTTAAAAGAAGAAACTTTTCCAATTTGGCATATTGTTAACAATTTTAAAGAGGCAAACCTCAGAATTTCTAAAATTTTCCCCCTAGAAGAAAAAAGGGAGTACACCTTTCCCCAAAAAGGAAATTGCTTGAATTTTTTTGGGTTTCACAGCATTTACAAAGAATATAGATTTTGAAAAAGAAAAGATGTTTATCAATTTAAAGGCAAAAAAACCTTTGATTTTCTCGTAAATTTCCCAAATTTTTTATGGTTTAAAAATTTTTAAAAGTTTAAAAAAAATGTGCTAATTTGGGTTTTCGGTATCCATTACAGTTTTAAAGGTTTTGCTTTCCAACTGGGGCGGGGTTTTGCGATTATTTAGTTATATAGTTTTGATGGAGAACCAAATTTTAAAAAATTATCCCTTTGGGAAAACTATAAAATTTATTGGGTGTAAAAATAACTAATCAAGATGGGGAAAAACCCGTTGTTTGGGTTTTATTTATTTAAAAGGTAGAAATAGAAGAGCATATAGAAAAGTGCAAGGGCTCAGTCCCCTGGGCGTTAATTGTGTAAGAAATGAAAAAGTTATATTATATGTGCGTGAGTGGGGAGGGGGGGGTTTTTAATAAAAATATGTTTTAAACAATAGAAGGGCCCTTTTTTACCTGGATTACCTGCATTGCTTTGTAGGACAAAAAAGTGAGTGGGTGTGCGTTTCATGGGGGGGGTGGTAGCGGGGGTGGGGTGGGGGGTGCGGTTTCCCTGGGGTGGGGGTGGGGCTTTTGTGGGTTTTAAATTAAAAATATGTTAATCAATAGCAGGTCTTTTTTACCTGGGGTTTCTGCATTGTTTTATGGAAAACGCTCTCTCTCCCCAATATACACACAAACAAACCCAAAAACAAAAAAAAAAAAACAAATACAAACAAACAACAAAACAAAACAAAAAACGCCGCCAAAAACACTTAGCAGGGAAACCCGAATCAAAAATCACAGGTTTGTTTAAATTCTATTGGCGGCCGTTAAAAGGGCAGCCCCGAAGCAGGGGCCCGGGCGAAAACACAAACAATAAACAGCCGAAGCACGGGGGGGGCAAATTTTCATAGGGGGAGCAAAACCCTAAGGGATTTTCGTTACTATTTTAGAGCCCGGGCATTTACATTTTTGAAACCGTAATGCATGATCGTTACTATATTTAGAGCCCCGTTTATTTACTATTTTTTTTTAAAACCCTACATGCATGATGTTACTATTTTTAAACATTTTTTATAACAGAGGGGGCCACGCCCAGGTTTGATTTTCTGTTGTTCTGTTGTTTGGGGAGGGTTTTAAATTTGGGGCCCTTTTGGGTTTTTGCCCTTAGCCGCAATTATTTCCATCTGTTTATGTATTTTCTATTCTTTCTAGTACACGTTTTTTTCTTTTTGTTATAATGGAGTAGAAGGCTGAAAAAGCGGCTTGCACTTGTTGAGCCCTGCCTACTGGAAGAAATTTAAAATAGTCTGGGGCGGCTTGCGATTCACAAAAATTTTCCCTTTTTTAGTTCTTGTGAAGAAGGATACTAAAAATTTGCTTTTTAACAAGAAAAACCTATCGCGAGCATGAAATCAAAAAAGCAGAAACACGTTTTTTAAGTCAAACAGTTTTTTCCCGCAACCACGTAAACCCACGCCGCCTTCAAATGTGAAAAGCAGCAGCTCTCCCTTGTTAATGCCAGCCCCGTAGACCTATGTATCTCCTTGCCTTGGTTAGGGCACGCGCGATTAATAATAATGATGATTGCAGTGGGTTTGGTTTGGGAAAATAATTCAATTTTCGGTTTTTGCGGTGTCACGTAAAAAACGGCCCAGGGCCGTCTGGGTAGGGCGTTTTTATGTGGATCATAATTGCACTTTATCGGTTTTCGGTGTCACGTACAAAGCGTAGGACCTCGGATAGAATAGTTAAACCCTTTTAATTTTTTAAGGACTTTTTTATGTTCTCAGAGAGATGTAAATATCTATGTTCCGATCACAAATTATTCTGCACGTAAGCCCTGTTTTTTGGTTAATAAGTCAAATTTTTTGAGGTTTGAGCGTTTTAAATTTTGTTTAAAAAAGGTGTTAAAAAATTTGGGTAAAATTGACATGTGTGGACGGATTTAATTTTTAAAAGGGGGGTTTTTGTGCAAAAAACATGGGTGGGCTTGAACATAGATATTTCCTTCTTAGTGAATGAATTTGACCCGGGAAGAATTGACTGATCGTGCGGTCAAAATTTGTTGTTCCAATCAAATTCGTTTCCGTGCAAAAATCCCCCCTTGCTGTTACTGTTACTACTACTCTACACTATTATAGCTACTACTACTACTATCAACTTCTACTACTACCCGAAATATTGTTGGGCATTGTGCCGGACAGGAGTGGTCAGATATTGCACGGCAACGAATTTGATGGAGAACGAAATTTTACCGCGGGTCGCAGTCAAATTCGTTTCTCCCGGGCAAATTCGTTGCCCTTCGGTCAAATTCGTTGTTCCCGTCAAATTTGTTGCCCTGAAAATCTTGACCTCCCGCTGTTATGTTACTACTACAAACTATTACTAACTAACTATATACTACTTATACTACTACTCTACTTTACTACATACTATACTACTATATACATACTACACTACTATATACTACTAATACTATACTCTACTTCTAATACTACTACTTCTCTAAATACCGAAAAATTGTTGGGCATTGTCCCCCCAAAACAGGTTTTCAATGAATTTTTAAGGAAAGAATTTTTACTGTCGTGGGTCAAATTCGTTGTTCCAGCAAATTCGTTGCCCTGCAATACCCACCATCCTGTGCTACTTGTTACTACTATACTATATATACTACCTATTACTACTACTACTACTCTACTATACTCTACTACTACACCAGAAAAATGTTGGTCATTGTGCCGGACGGATGGTCAAGATTTGCCAGAACGAATTTGATGGGGAAAGAATTTTACGCGCGGTCGCAGTAAATTCGTTGACCCGGGCAAATTCGTTGCCGTGCAATATCTTGACCACTCCTGTGCACTACTGTTATACTATACTACCAATACTCTATACTTATTTAAAAAAAAAATATTTATTATTATTATATATAAAATATTTTTTTAAAAAAAATAAAAAATTTTAAAATTAATTTGGGGGGGGGGGAAAAAAGTTAGTAAAATTTTTTAATATCCTCACCACTCCCTCTACTACTTTTCTATAAAACAATATTTCTTATTACCAAAATATCAATAATTTAACATATACTACTCTCAAAAAATTGTTGGGCATTGGGGATTTAATGGCATATATTCACGGCAACAATTTACTACAACGAATTTACCCAATCCATAAAAAATTGTTGTCTGGGCAAATTCTTTTTCCCGGGAAATTTGATACCCGAAATTTAACCCAACTATACCTCTCTCTCAAACTCTAACTATATTATACTTATATTTCCTTTACTCTACTACTTACTACTACTATACTACTATACTACTACTTTTTACCCACAAAATATTGTTGGCATTGCGCCAAATCGTAGTGGAATGAATTTTCCAGGCAATCAAATTTTATGATCGTGCGGTCAAATTTTGTTCCAGTCAAATTTGTTGCCCTGCATATCCTCCCACCCTGCTGCTAATACTGTTACTTACTCTACGACTACATACTCTACTCTATATACTTCATATACTTTACTACAATATATACTACACTACTCTACCCGAAAATTTTGTTGGTCATTTTGCCAAAACGAAGTGGCAAAGAATTTGACCAGGCAATGAATTTACTGAACATGCGGTAAATATCCTCAACACTCCGGGTTACTACTATACTACGACTACTACTCACTATACTTTACTACTACTCTACACTACTACTATACTACTATCTACTACTACTACTACTACCTTTTTACTCCAAAAAATTGTTGGGCTTTTTTTCCCCAAAACAGATGGCAATGAATTTGACCCGGCGAATTTACTGATCATGCGGTCAAATTGTTGTTCCAGTCAAATTTCGTTTCCATGCAATATCCTCCCACACTGCTGCTAACTGTTTCTACACTACACTACTACTACACAATAATACTACTATACTGCTACTATACTCACTATACTACTACACTACTACATACTTATATCCGAAAAAATTTTTTGGTCATTGTGCCGGGTCAGGGTGGTCAGATATTGCACGCAAGAATTTTTACGCGGAACGAATTTTACCGCGACGGTCGCAGTCAAATTTGTTTTCTCCGGTCAAATTGTTTCCCCTGAAATCTTTCAATCCCGCTGCTACTACTACACTACTACTCTACATACTACTCTAACTCTACTATACACCTACTACTACTATACTACACTACTAGAAATTTGTTGGTCATTTGCCCAAAACGGTAGTGGGAATAAATTTTAACCCGGCATTTAAATTTACTGTGTGCGGTAAATTTGTTTTCCAGTCAAATTTGTTGCCCTGATACCTCACCACTCCTCTGCTATACTGTTACACTACTACTAAATATACTACTTGTACTACTACTATATACTACTACTACTACAATACTACTAAAATACTACAACTACTACTACTACTATACTCCAAAATATTTTTGTCTTGTCCGGATCAAAGGTCAAGATATTTACGGCAAGAATTTGACTGGAGCAACGAATTTGACCGCGACGGGGCGCAGAATTCGTTGCTCGGTCAATTCGTTGCCGTGCAAAACTTACCACTCCTGCTGTCTACTCACTAACTATTTTTACTTTTACTACTTCTACTACTATCTACTCTATACTCTACACTCAACTGAAATATTGTTGGTATTGTGCCCAATCATTGGCAATGAATTTGACCAGGCAATGATTTGACCGGGCAATGAATTTGACTGTCGTCGGTAAATTCTTGTTCCGTCAATCCCCCCCTCCCGCTGTACACTGTTACTCTACTAACTACTAAAACTACTACTATACTCTACTACTACTATCATTTCCCTTTCTACTACTACTACTACCAGAAATTTTGTTGGTCTTGTGCCCGGGTCGGGGTGGGCTAAATTTTCCCGGGAACGAATTTGACTGGAGAAAAGTTTTTCCCCCGACGGTCGCAGTCAAATTCTTGCTCCGGGCAAATTTTGTTGCGTGCATATCTTGCACTCCTGCGCACTACTGTTTTACTACTACTACTCCCCTACTACTACTACTGCTCTATACTACTTTCTACTACACTTACTACTACTACTACTACAAAACTTTCTTCTACTATAACTAAAACTACTACTACTATACTACTCTTACTACTCTACATTCTACTATACTTACTAATTTCTTACTACTACTCTAATACTGCTGCTACTGCTTACTTTTCTACTACTTACTACTCTACTACTACTACCAAAATACTAATACTACAAATCTTCCAGAAATTTGTTGGTCATTTGGGCCCGGTTCAGGATGGGCATAAATTTTTCCGGCAAAAAAATTTGACTGGGCAACGAAAATTTACCGCGACGTTCGCAAATTCGTTGCCGGCAAATTTTGACAAATTTCCCCCTTCTACTAATACTACTACTATATACACTACTACCTTTTCTAACTATACTTTTACTATACTACTCTACTACTACTCTATACTACTACTCTACTTACTACTCTATACCGAAATTTGTTGGTCATTGTCCCAAATCGTAGTGGCAATGAATTTTACCAGGCAAAGAATTTTATGATGTGCGGTCAAATTTCATTGCTCCCCGGGCAAATTCTTGCCGTCAATATTTGACCACTCCCGTGTATATATACTACTATACTATACTATACTACTACTAATACTTTTACTATACTATCCCGAAATTTTGTTGGTCCATTGTGCCCGGTTAGGGGTGGTCAAGATATTTGACGGCAAGAAATTTTTTGAGGAACGAAAATGAGCGACGGTCGCATCAATTTTTTTGCTTGGTCAAATTCGACCGTGCCAAAAAAACTTGCCACTCCTGCGTATATACTACTATACTTACTTTCTACACTTATACTACTATACTACTACTTACTACTACTCTATACCCGAATTTTTTGTTGGGCATTGGCCAAATCAGTAGTGGGCAATGAATTTGACCAGGCAATGAAATTTCTGTCGTGCGGTAAATTGTTGTTCCAGTCAAAAATTTGTTTCCCCGGGATTCCCCACCACTCCTGCGCTACTACTATACTTTCTATACTTCTACTACTACTATACTACTATACTACTACTACTACTTATACTACTACTCCCGAAATATTTTTGGTCATTTTGCCGGTCAGGGGTGGCAGTTTGCCGGCAACGAATTTGACTGGAGAACAATTTGACCCCCGACGGGCAGTCAATTTCGTTGCTCCCGGGCAAATTTTTTGCCGTGCAATACTTGACCATCCCGTCTATACTACACTATACTATACTACTACTACTACTACTACTACTTACTACTACTAATACTACTACCAGAAAAAATTGTTGGTCATTGTGCCAAATCGTAGTGGGAAAGAATTTTACAAGGCAATGAATTTGACCAGGCAAAGAAATTTACTGATGGGCGGTCAAATTCGTTGTTCCCGTCAAATCCCCCACTCCCGCTGCACTCTGTTTCTACTATACTACACTACTACTACTACTACACTACATCACTACTACTATATACTACTATACTACTACCAAAATAAATTTTTGGTCTTTTGGCCGGTCAGGGTGGTCAAATATTGCACGGCAAGAATTTGCTGGAGCAACGAATTTGACCGCGACGGGCGCAGTCAATTCGTTGCTCCCGGGCAAATTCGTTTCCGTGCAATATCTTTACCATCTGCGCTACTTGTTATACTACTATACCCACTATACTTCTGCCTACTATACTACTACTACTACTTCTATACTACTTCTACTACTTTACACTACAATACTCAGAAAAATTGTGGTCATTGTGCCCCAAACAGTAGTGGCAATGAATTTGCCGGCAATGAAATTTTGATGGCGGGCAATTCGTTGTTCCCGCAAATTCGTTGCCCTGCAATTCCCCCCACTCCCGGCTACTCGTTATACTATACTACTATACACTACACTACTCCACATACACACTAACATATACTACTACTACCGAAATTTGTTTTCATTGGCCGGTCAGGAGTGGGCAAGTTATTTTCCGGCAAAAAGAATTTTACTGGAGCAACGAATTTGCCACGACGGTCGCAGTCAAATTCGTTGCTCTGGGCAAAATTTGTTGCCGTGCAAAATTCTTTGAAAATCTACTACTCTAATACAAATACTACTACTACTCTTTTACTACTATACTTAAAAAACTCTACTGCCAGAAATATTGTTGGTCATTGTGCGAAATCAGTTGGCAATGAATTTGACCAGGCAATGAATTTGACTGATCGTCGGTCAAATTCGTTGTTTTAGTCAAAAACGTTGCCCTGCAATTCCTCACCATCCTGCTGCTACTACTGTTCCTACTACTACACACACTATACACAATACTACTACTATACTACTACTAATACTACTACTCTAATTCTTACTATACCCGAAAAAAATTTTTGGTCTTGTGCCAACGTAGTGGCAATGATTTTTACAGGCAAAAATTTGTGATCGTGCGGCAAATTCGTTGTTCCCGTCAAATTCGTTGCGTGCAATTCCTCACCATCCCGCTGCTATCTGTTACTACTACTACTATCTCTACTACACTACTATATCTTTTCACTACTACATATACTACTACTACTACACTATACTACTACACTACTTACTACTACTCCTACTGCCAAAATATTGTTGTCATTGTGCCTGACAGGAGTGGTCATAATATTCAAGGAAAAAAATTTGACTGGAACAACAAATTTACCGCTCGGGGCAGTCAAAAATTTGTTTCCGGGCAAATTTTAGCCCTGCAATTCTTACCCCCCTGTGTATACTGTTTCACTTCTTTACTACTACTACTACTACAAAAACTACTACTACTAACTACTACTACTACTATACTACTACATCTACCCGAATATTGTTGTCATTGTGCCAAATCAGTGGGCAATGAAATTTTACCAGCAATGAATTTGATGTCGTTTCGGTCAAATTTTTTGTTCCCCTCAAATTCGTTGCCCTGCAAAACCTCCCATCCTGCTGCACTACTGTTCTCTACTATAAAACATACTAAAAACAAATATACTACTAAATACTACTATTCTACTACTACTATACTACTACACTACTCTACTACCCGAAATATTGTTGGTCATTTTGCCGGTCGGAGTGGTCTAATATTTCACGGGAACAATTTGACTGGGGAACGAATTTGACCCCGACGGTCGGTCAAATTTATTGCCCGGTCAAATCGTGCCGTGCAATATCTTGACCACTCCTGGTATATTTTAACTACTATCCCCCACTACTATACTATACTACTACTACTTTACTATACTAAATAATAACTCTACTACTACTACTACGACTACTTCTACTACTAAACCCATACTATACTACTACATATTTCTATACTACACTACCAGAAAAATTGTTTGGGCATTGTGCCGTCAGATGGTCAAAATTTTTTTTTTTTTCTGTCCCCAAACCCCGTGCCACCCCAGAGTCAGTGCCCCACGCCCCTCATTCCCACCCCCTCCACGCCACGCCCCGGCGGCCCCGCCAAGCCCCGGACCGGGATTCCCCAGGGAGCATCAATGTCATGTCGTTAAGAGGCAACCCACCGAGGGGGACACGCCGCTGCCGAGTCACTTCGGTGGTGTTCAGTGGCCTGCTCTTATAACAACCAGGACCCACCCCTAAGCCCCCTACTGACGACAAAATTGCTTTCGCGGAGGGCCCGGGATGAGTGAGCTCTCCCCCCCGAGGGTGCCCCCACGTCCGTCCCAAAGACAGCCCCCCTGGATCGCCCATACCCGGGGACCCAAAGGAACCAAACCAAAAACCCGAGTGGAGGGACATCGAAAATGAGGTCACCCTGGAGCAGGGATAAAGGGCCCCGAATTTTGACTTTTTTTTTTTTTAAAAGCTGAAAAATTTTAATTTGTGGAAATGAAACGATGAAAAAATTTTAAAGGGGGTGGGTGCTTTTGGAAATTTCAAATTTCCGGTCTTTTTAAAAGACTTTTCCCCCTTTAAAAGGGCCCCTGTCTAAAAAACGCTTCTTTAAAAA